>CAUYRH010053331.1:0-14980 GCA_963574655.1 Perodicticus potto
TAGTCCCAGCTACTCGGGAGGCTGAGGCAAGAGAATTGCCTAAGCCCAGGAGTTGGAGGTTGCTGTGAGCTGTGTGACGCCACGGCACTCTACCGAGGGCGATAAAGTGAGACTCTGTCTCTACCAAAAAAAAAAAAAAAAATTCTCTCTCATTGAGTGATTCCTTTGTCTTTCATGATTTTATACAAGAATATTGGGGGTTTTTTTGAAGACAAGAATCTCACTCAGTCACCCTGGGTATAAAGCTGTGGCGTCATAGCTCATAGCAACCTCAAACTCTGAGTCTCAAGTAATTCTCTTGCCTCAGCCTCCTGAGTAGCTGGGACTACAGGCTCCTGCCACAATGCCCAGCTAGTTTTTTTATTTTTAGTAGAGAAGGGGTTGAGCTCTTGCTTAGGCTTTTCTCAAGCTTCTGATCCCAAGCAATCCATCTGCTTCAGTCTCCCCAGAGTCCTAGGATTACAAGCATGAGCCACCATGCCCAGCCAAAAATACTGGTACTGGTTTGGGTATATTGAAGCTTTGTTGGGTAAAGTACAGACTTCCCTGCCCATTTTGTTTTCTTCCATCCCATCAATGAATTTGGGATAGATGTAGCCATGCATGATTGATTGTTTTAGGTAACTGAATTTTAAAAATTACTTACATAAGAGTAACAGCTACCTTTTATACACTTATACATTGCCTGTCAATATTTAGGTTGGCTCAGTGGTTGGGGCGCCAGCCACATACACTGGGGCTGGCCGGTTCAAACCCAGTCCAGGCCAGCTAAACAACAATGACAACTGCAAAAACAAACAAAAAAATAGCCAGGCATTGTGGCAGGCACCTGTGGTCCCAGCTACTTGGGAGACAGACACAAGAGAATTGCATAAGCCTTTGAGGTTGCTGTGAGCTGTGATGCCATAGCACTCTACTGAGGGCGACATAGTGAGACTCTGTCTCGAAAAAAAATAGCCAGGCGTTGTGGTGGGCGCCTGTAGGAGGCTGAGGCAAGAGAATCACTTAAGCCCAAGAGTTTGAGGTTGCTGTGAGCTGTGGTGCCCTACCGAGGGCGAGGTAATGAGACTCTTATCTCCAAAAATAAATTAAAAAAATTTTTTTTTTTTTAGGTTACCTGCTAAAATGTTATTCATATTTAGTTTAATCAAACCTCAGTAGAGTCACATGAGGTTTGTGAAGTTTGTTTTTTATTTTTTTTTGTTTTTTGAGACAGAGTCACACGTAGCCCTCAATAGAGTGCCATGGCATCACAACTCACAGCAACCAGCTCTTGGGCTTAGGCGATTCTCTTACCTCAGCCTCCCAAGTAGCTGGTACAACAGGCGCCCTCCACAACTCCCCACTATTTTGTTGTTGTTGTTGCAGTTTGGCTTGGGCCGCATTCGAACCCGCCACCCTTGGCATATGGGGCCAGCGCCCTACTCACTGAGCCACAGGCACCACCTAAGTTTGTTTGAGACAGTGTCTCACTGTGTCATCCTCGGTAGAATGCCATGGTGTCATAGCTCATAGCAACCTCTGACTCTTGGGCTTAAGTGATCTTCTTGCCTTAGGCTCCCAAGTAGCTGGGACTACAGGTGCCCGGCTATTTTTTGTTGCAGTTGTCATTGTTTAGCTGGCCCAGGCTGGGTTCTAACCTGCCACCTTCTGTGTATGTGGCTGGCACTATAACCACTGTGCTATGGGTGCCCAGCCCACATGTGAAGTTTTAAGTTATTTAGTCCACTCATGTCCTTGTTTAGGCGGGAACACATGTCTAGAAAGTTTTAATACCTTACCTAACTTACCCAGCTCATTGATTAGTGGAAGAGGCTTTGCATACTCTGATTCCTGATCCAGTGCTCTTTTAACTGGCTGGTTTTATGTGCACATACTAATAATAATCTTGTCAAGAAAGACCTTCAAATGTAGTCATGTAATCAGCAATATAGCTGGAAACCAGTACCATGAAGGCAAACTACATTTTTAAGTTTTCTATAAAATACACAAAATCTGGCTTGGCGCCTGTGGCTGAACGGGCTAAGGCGCCAGCCACGTACACCAGAGCTGGCAGGTTCGAATCCAGCCCGGGCCGGCCAAACAACAATGACAGCTGCAACCAGCGCCTGTAGTCCCAGCTACTTGCGAGTCAGAGGCAAGAGACTCGCTTGAGCCTAGGAATTGGAGGTTGCTGTGAGCTGTGATGCCATGGCACTCTATCCAGGGTGACAGCTTGAGGCTCTGTCTCAAAAAAAAAAAAAAAATACACAAAATCTATAAAAGTAGAAGCTTAAAGAAGTCTAATTCCGTTCAGTAATCCATGGTCGTCATGGAATAAGATGGGTTTCATCTAAGCTACCTTTTCTGCTTGAAATTTTTTGGTTGTAGTTGTCAGTGTTGTTTGGCAGGTCCAGGCTGGGTTGGAACCCGCCAGCTTTGGTGTATGTGGCTGGTGCCCTAGCTGCTGAGCTGTAGGCACCAAGCTCCAAATTCCCTTAAATGTCATCCCTCTTGTATTTGTTATGTAGCAAATTATTTTTGCCTCTTTACATTTGCAGGTGATAGATTCATCAGATGTTGTAGTTCAAGTTCTTGATGCTAGAGATCCGATGGGTACTCGTTCCCCTCACATTGAGACTTACTTGAAAAAGGAAAAACCCTGGAAGCACCTCATTTTTGTTCTTAATAAATGTGACCTTGTTCCAACCTGGGCAACAGTAAGTACGACTATTAATCTAAAACAGTCTATGGGAAAAAAAAAAGTCTGTGGAGGCCACTCAACTTGTGTAGACTTTGAAGTTTCTGTTCACAAATCAGTTTTATGGGTTTTTGGATAAAGTGTTGCACTCTTGAGATTGTTGTCATCAGATTGTTCTCATTGAAAACAAAACTAAATGTGCTTCATTGCTGATGGGCAGAGGTAGTTTTTATTCTCTGGCAGTTTGTAATCCTCTGGTGGGACAGCTTCAGTGTCCCCACACAATGAAGACTGTGTGCCCCTTCAGAAGGAGACAGTTGCTACCACAACTGGCCTGCTTCATATTATGTTGCATTAACTGTGCTTAGTAGCAATGAAGGCATTTGGGGAATATTGTTTTGCACTTACAAGACAAAAAAAGACAAAGCATTAACTGTCATACTTGAAAAAAACATTTCAAAGAAATGTAGCTAAAATGTTCCCAAGACAACAGTGTATTTGGAACACAATCCTGTAATTCAAGCTCTGATTTTCCCTTATGTTGTAAATGAGCAAGGTACAATTTATGAGCGTGTCTCCTCTTCTTTTAGAAACGATGGGTTGCGGTTCTTTCCCAGGAATATCCAACACTTGCTTTCCATGCAAGTCTTACAAACCCCTTTGGGAAAGGAGCATTCATTCAGCTTCTGCGGCAGTTTGGAAAGGTACTGAGACCTGATCGTTTCTCCTGAAATTATGTAACTGAGTTTGTGTGAGAATCTTTCTTGGCCATAGTTACCAACTTGACTTCTCACATCTTAGTGTGTTCTACAGAGACAAAAAAGTCATAGGACCTGTGGATTATAGGGGATTCTGAAGTGTTTTCTTGCTCAAACTTTGCCCCCATCCTGGACCAGTGTCACTTCCCTTTCTGCCACATCCCTGGCATCTTATGATCCAGCTTCTGCTTGAGGACCTCCTCCCACATTCTTTGTCCTCCACCCTGGGCTTTCAGGGCTTGCCCTGCTTCCTCTGTCTTCAGGGCCTATGCAGTTTTTGTCTCCTCTGCAGAGGTCCTTGGCAAAACTCAAGCTTCAGATCCCTGGTCAGGTGTCAGTTCCTCAAGGAATCCCTGAAACCACATCACCTTGTCAAACGTTCCCCACAGCTTCATGCTCTATCCCTGTTATTTTGAGTTTGTGTATTTGATTAATGCTACATCCCTTCTAACAAAAGACACACATCTCCTCTCCCACCCTTCTCCACCTCCCAGAAGCAAACACTTCCAATCCTTAGCTGGTATTTCTGTTCTTTTCCTTCATATTTTAGTATTTAGCTTATGATTTTACTTCTTGATCTGCTCCCCCCCGCCTCCAGTTTTATGTACCTATTTACTTCCTACTATGGAAAATGGGGATCTAGTTTCTTACAGCCATTCTCCCTTCTTCCACACATACTTCCCTTCCTCTGTTTTCCCTGTATTGTTAGATGACAGTGTTGGGTTATATTATTATTTATTCAGTGTTTACATTATTGTGACTGTAAAGTATTAGTTACTGCTGGTCCCATGGTGTGCTGTGACTATAATTCCTTTCTTATAGAAGCCCTTTTTTTCTATTTTCTCCCGTGTTGCTTTCGCTCGTCTTCGTTCCTTCCTCCCTCCCTCCCTCCCTTTTTGTTGCCCTTGGTAGAGTGCTGTGGCATCACAGCTCACAGCAACCTCAAACTCCTGAGCTTAAGCAATCCTCTTGTCTCAGCCTTCCAAGTAGCTGGAACTACATGCGCCTGCTATAACGCTCAGCTATTTTTTGGGTGTAGTTGTCATTGCTATTTGGCAGGCCTGGGTTGGATTTGAACCTGCCAGCTCTGGTGTATGTGTCTGGCACTTTTAGCCGCTGAGCTACAGGTGCCAAGCCTGCTTGTTTCTGTCACTAATGTGTCACCTTGTGGAGCCTATGGATGTACTGTCATCTCGCTGGAACTTTGAGGATGTCCAGGTGCAAGAGGTCCTTGCCTTTAGGGCTAGCCTTTTTGTCCTGTCCTCCCAACTGGGACTGACTGCTCTCTAGGCCTACTACAGTGTCATCTTTCTGGGATTTTCCTTTACCATTCTGAGAGTTCTAAGGGCTGTTTTCCTACATTGGAGTTCTTGTTTATTCCATTGTTTTTATTCTTCTTTCATTTTTTTCTAGTTTACTCCATTTATTTATTTATTTATTTATTTATTCATTCATTTATTTAGACAGAGTGTCACTTTGTGGCCCTTGGTAGAGTGCCGTGGCATCATAGCTCATAGCAACTTCCAACTCTTGGGCTCAAGCAATTCTCTTGCCTCAGCCTTCTCAGTAGCTGGGACTACAGGCGCCCGCCACAATGCCGGGCTTTTTGTTTGTTTGCTTTGGTAGCGACAGAGTCTCACTCTGGCTCAGGCTGGTCTCGAACTCCTGAGCTCAGGGCAATTCCCCTCAGCCTCCCAGAGTGTTAGGATTACAGATGTGAGCTACTGCCCTGGCCTCCTTCTTTTTGATGAAAGATATTTTCCAAAAGTTTCTTGAGAAGGGATGCTTAGAATGTTTTTTGAGATACCTTGCATTTTGAAAATATCTTTATCCTACCCTCATACCTTTTCTTCTCAGAGTATTGTTGGTACCACTGCATTGTCTGCTGACTTCTGAGAGATCTAGGCGATTCTGACCCCTCATCCTTTACAACTAGCATCTTTTGCTAAAATTCCTCTCGTTCTAAAATGTCACAGAGATGTGCCTTGAGGTCTTTTATTGTTTAACCAGGTGGGCCTTTCTTGGGACTTTTAGTCTGATAATTGTCTCTTACCTTATTTCTTTGGCATTTCCTATCCTCCTCTGTTGTCTTCGTTCTTATTTAAGTATTGGCTTTTACCTCCTGCTTGAATTATTGTATTTTCTTATCTTTATTTTGGTATACATGACATTTAGCTCTATTTTCTGGGGAGTTCCCTTGACTTGACCAACCAGTTGTTCTGTCACAAAATGCATTTTGCCTGTCACTTTAATTTTTAATTTCTGAGAGCTGTTGTTTAACTCTTGATTTGCCCCACCATCTTTGATGTCTTATTTCACAGACACAATGTCTTTTCTGTCTGAGAATGTTAACAATGGTGGAATTTTCCTCTCTGCCTATGATAGTTCTGTTCCCTCCAAGTTTTGTTACAGACACGCTCAAATGTCTGGTTATTCTTGGTTCTCCATTCATATTTAAGGGTAAAGCACTAAAAAGCAATAGAATGTTTTGTTGCATGGGATGGGCTTGCTGACTGATAGACTTCACTGTAGGGTGATTGGATAGGAACCCAACTACAGTAGAACCTCCATATTTGACCACCTCCTTAAGTTGACCTAATTTTCATAGACTGGATGGACCACCTGTACTGAAATACATTAGTACAGCAGACTGAGTTCTTTATGTTGACCACCTCCTTATGCTGACGGTTTTGTTAGTCCCTTGGGTAGTCAGCTTACAGAGGTATTTTGTTGGAGGACACCCTGTAGATGTCTGTGTCTGTGGGTCTTTTTTCTTGAGCTTATGAGTTTCTCCAGAAAAGAATCTTCTAATTTCCAGCTCTGGAGATGTATAATCCTGGCCGCCAGGGTTCTGGGAACTCAGTGGTGGTAGGAGACGGGGGGCTGGTGTGTCTCATTAGCCAATATTAAGACTTTCAGTTAATCATTTTGGGAAGACTTATCTTTAATTGCTGTTATCTCTAAAATCTAGATATTAGATTAAAGATATTTTCAGGAATGTAGAATTTCCAAAAAATCTTTATTTCCTAAGGTGGTAGGCTGCTTCCAGTGAGGAACATGTGGAGGGGCGTGCTGCTGAGAGAGAAACCTGCCAGTCCTCTCATCTTACCACTAGAACCATCTGTCCTCTATTCTACCAGCTTTTTGTGATTTATTGGCAGCATTACTGCTGAATTTTTAGCTTTTCTATATTTTCAACCACCTAGCTTTTATATATTGTAGTGGGCCAGGTTCAATACTACTTTTTAGTATCTAGTATTTTGTTTAACAATCATGTTAATTTTTTTTTATCATCTTATCTTCACCTTATTCTTTGGTTTTATGTGTTTGGTTCTCTTGGTTTAAAAGTATTAACGCCCACTGCTGTCGTTCTCATGGAATTGGGGCAGGAGTGAGGTTAGCATCTATAATCAGGCGGCACCATCCATGTGTTGGCCCTCTTCTGGATAATAGGCTGAGCTCTGCCTCCTTAAGACTTTCACCAGTAGTCTAACTTTTAAGGTCACTATTTCTCATTCATTTTGTTTTTAGCAGTAAAAATGCAAAACGTATTGTGGAAAGAAAAGGAGGAGTGGGGCACGGAACTTGTTAGTTGGTGAATTTGTTAAAGTTTTCTTTCCTGAAGACATTTTATCAGTGAATTGTTCTAAATTGATGACTAATGTGCTATTTCTTCCATGTTTTTTGACATACATACGTTTAACCTTAAAACCTTCAAGGATAATTTAACATAGATGACTGAGGAAATGATTGACCTCTGATTTATTAATAAGCATATGTATCCAACGTGCTCAGATTATGTAGGCTGGGTGGTAGTCTAGACTTCAGATCAAATTGTATCAAGGGTTTTACACTGTTACCTTCACAAAGTAATACAGCCTGCCTGTCCAAAGGAATACTTAATGACTGCATGTATGTGTGTGTATTCTTTTGAACAGTTACACACTGACAAGAAACAGATCAGTGTTGGGTTCATTGGCTATCCAAATGTTGGCAAGAGCTCTGTGATAAACACATTGCGATCCAAGAAAGTTTGCAATGTGGCCCCCATTGCAGGTGAAACAAAGGTATGTCTGCCTCAGGGGGTGTTACTTCTGTTTGTTTTATTTCCATGGAGGGTGGTTATTTAGGACATGGAGATTTCTGTCCGCTGCTCTTGAATGCAGACCACCATTGAGAGTTTTAAGTCTTCACATAATAGTTTGAAGTTTACCAGAGTTGTTTTGCCCACTTTGATAAGACTGAGAATACTTTGTAGGCCACTGTGTGGCTTGGTGTGATTTGGGTAATGTGATTCATATGTAAGTCTGTTTTAAATTGTCACTTCACCCTTTTACTTTGATAAACAAAATTAACCTAATAAAATTTGAAAGCTGAACTAAGAAGGAAAACTCAGGCCTGACATGGTGTCTCATGCCTATAATCCTAGCACTCTGGGACCAGAGGAAGGAGGATCCCTGAGGTCAGGAGTTCAAGATCAACCTGAGCAAGAGCGAGACCCTGTCTCTACTAAAAGAAGAACAATTAGCTGGGCATCCTGGTGTGCACCAAAAGTCCCAGTTGCTTGGGAGGCTAAGGCAGGAGGATTGCTTGAGCTCAGGAGTTGAGATTGCTGTGAGCTTTGGCTGAACCACAGCACTGTAGTTTGGGCAGGAGAATGAGACTTTGTCTCAAAAAAAAGAAAAAAATGAGGCTCAGTGGTTATGGCACCAGCCACGTACACCAGGGCTGGTGGGTTTGAACTTGGCCTGGGCTTGCTAAACAACAATGACAACTACAACAACAAAAATAGCTGAACATTATGGCAGGTGCCTATAGTCCCAGCTGCTTGGAAGGCTGAGGCAAGAGAATCGCTTAAGCCCAAGAGTTTGAGGTTGCTGTGAGCTGTGGTGCCACACCATGGCACTTTACCGAGGGCAACAAAATCAGACTCTGTCTCAAAAAAAGTGGTGGGGGGATTCAACCTTAGGGTAGATTCTGAGAGTTGGGGGTCATATCCTGGAAACACAGAGGATTTAGGGAACAGCATGGTTCTGCTTAAAGGCAAAGAGGCTAAGCAGTACTAAGTTGCCAGGAGTATGCAAGGAAAAGTGGGTATTATTGCACAAGTCTAGGTAGAAATACTGTCTCCGCATTATTTTAAGAGTCTTAGTTGGCTTGGCGTCTGTGGCTCAACGGGCTAAGGCACCAGCCATGTACACCTGAGCTGGCAGGTTCAAATCCAGCCCGGACCGCCAAACAACGACAGCTGCAAACAAAAAATGGCCGGGCGTTGTGGCGGACGCCTGTGGTCCCAGCTACTTGGGAGGCAGAGGCAGGAGACTCGCTTGAGCCCAGGAATTGGAGGTTGCTGTGAGCTGTGATATCATAGCACTCTATCCAGGGTGACAGCTTGAGGCTGTGTCTCAAAAAAAAAAAAGAGTCTTAGTTGATGGAAACTATAGTTTATTTTTAGTGGAAGTGTCTCATGCATGGCACAAATATTGGAGAGAGTTAGAAGCTTATTTACTCAGCAGGTTACTTTGCTTTGACTCCCCCTTTCCTGCTTTCTCATGTTATACATGAGTATCGGGGGTTTGTGAAATTAGATCCTGGTATTTGGTGTCTCTGACTTTTTTCTATCTTCAGGTCTGGCAGTATATTACCTTGATGCGTCGGATATTCTTGATTGACTGTCCGGGTGTGGTTTACCCCTCTGAGGACTCAGAGACAGACATTGTGCTAAAAGGAGTTGTGAGTATTTGGTCCCGATAGGCTGTTTGTGTTTTGGGGAAAGCGTTCTCTAGGGAACCCTGGATACCTCTGCTTTTTACTCATTCAGAAGACAGTTTGAGGTCAGTCTGTCTGACCAGACTTTAGGAACATGATGCTAAACAGGGCATCCTCTCAGTGAAGGCTGTTTGAAAGGGGTTAGTGGAACCATGGGCAAATCTGGTCAATATCATCCCACAAAGGAGTTTGTAGTTTACACATAGGATCCAAAGGGAAGCAGAGCCTGTTTATGTTTAGTGATAATTCATCTTCGTGGATTTATGAGTTGAGTCATTTTGGAACCCAGTCATTTCCTACTTGCTTCTGAATGTGCCTAAGAACGTTAAATGGTTCCACTTAACCTTAACCATGCTGTGGGCTATACATCCTGTGCACATTCCTCTTCTCCTTTCTTAAACTATTCCATTCTTTTTGTGTCCTGGGATTGGCAGCCTTTTAACCATTTCTGCAAGTGAGTAATGTGAAGCAGTCCAAGTTTAAACTGTTTGTGGAAGCCACACAGTTAGTTGGTGGTGAGTTGTGATTAAAGCTGAGTTCTGAGCTTCGTGGCTGTGGTCAGCCTTCACTGGGTGCTGCTTGCAGCTGACCGTGTTGTCTAGCCACCTTGGAGACAGGCTCCTGCCAGGCTCCACTTGCCTTGTGATGTTGAAATCTGTTTTCAAATAGTGTTATGAAGAACACAGGGAACTTCACTACTTCCACAACAACCAAGTTTGTAAGCAGGAGATTTCCCATTAACATTTAGGTTCAAGTGGAAAAAATTAAGACTCCTGAAGACCACATTGGTGCTGTACTTGAACGAGCAAAACCAGAATATATCAGCAAGACATATAAGATTGATTCTTGGGAGAATCCTGAGGACTTTCTTGAGAAGCTAGCTCTCCGGTCTGGAAAGTTATTAAAGGTGAGCCAGGATTTGTGAGAATTTAGACTGGTACATACGGCAGGCATGTGTGTATATGATATGGACCTTTTTTTCTATGTATTGTATGAGTAGTGTGAAACTTGGCTCATAGTGGGTGTGGAACCGGGCGGGACAAGCAAAATGCTCCCAAAGCAGAAAGTGTTTTTGTTCATTGAATTTAATTGGGAATCTTATTCTGACGTTTCAGGGTGGAGAGCCCGACTTGCAGACTGTGGGTAAGATGGTTCTCAATGACTGGCAGAGGGGTCGCATTCCCTTCTTTGTCAAGCCACCCAACGCAGAGCCACCTGCAGCTCCCCAGGTAAAAACAGAATGGACCCACCTCTTGGAAAGCATGGTTTCTCTAGATGTGGTGTACTTTTGATTGTTTCCCCTTTTGAGCATCTTTTTCTAAGTGGTAGGTATTTTGACTACAGTGCCTTATTTCAGTGTGCCAGCGCCATGGCCTTGTTGGGGGATGCATTCATAGTATAATAATTAGATGTATGAGAGAAGACTAAGACACCTGTCTTTTGGGGCCTTGGAAAGAGAGCACATTAACTGTAACTGATCTGGTACCCATGTGTTTTCATATGCTTCAGGGACAGAATCATTGCTGAAGTTAATAAACATTTATTGGCACCAGACATGTGCCAAGCATAGGGAACTTAAAAGCCTTGCCTTTCAAGAAGCTCGTGATCCAATGGGAGAGGACAGTTATATGTTGATACTCAGGGAAAGAAGGGCTAGAGTTGGGACTGCTGGCTGTGTTAAGAAGCTTCCCTTGGCTCGGCGCCTGTGACTCAACGACGTACACCTGAGCTGGCGGGTTCGAATCCAGCCCGGGCCCGCCAAACAACAATGACGGCTGCAGCCAAAAAATGGCCTGGCGTTGTGGCAGGCGCCTGTAGTCCCAGCTACTTGGGAGGCGGAGGCAGAAGACTCGCTTGAGCCCAGGAATTGAAGGTTGCTGTGAGCTGTGATGCCACGGCACCAGGGTGACGGCTTGAGGCTCTGTCTCAAAAAAAAGAAGCTTCCCTAACATGTGGTGTGGTTTCCCTGACCTCTGCAGTGGACTGCCACAAGGCTCAACATCCGTGCTTTGCTTTTATGTTTCTAGGGCCTTTTTCAGAACTCAGCCAAGTATCTTGAAGTGGTAGCCTCACATTTTGCCTCTATGTTGATCTTGTTTGGTCTATACAGCTCTAGCTTCTTGTTACTTGTGCTCCATGCCCAGAGATGCCTTCGTAGCTCAGTACTCCTAGTTGAATACATTCTTCAGCATTTAAAAGTTAGCATGCCTGCCACTAACGTTAAACAGCCTTCTCCCCTCTCCCTGCTAAAACCATTAAACAGCCAAACAGAACAGCTCCTCTCTCTCTTCTTTATATTAAGTTATTCATTTATTGATACATTCACATTTTGAGTGCTGAACGAATTCACACCTCCTATGTGCCAGGTACTCCTCTGGCTACTGGGGTGCTTCAATGAGAAGCAGACAAGGCCCTACCCTCCCACACGCACTTAAATTCCATTGGGGGAGTATGTGTTTTTTTCCTTAACATCAAGTATGTGTCTTTTCCCCACACCATTTCTGTAACGCTTTGACACCAGTAGAGTGTCTTAACAATTATATTTGACCTTGACACTAACTCCGGACATAGTGCAGACCCCTCAGGTGAGGACCTCAGTGCCACAAGACTGCCCTCATTTCAGATACCAGCTGCAGGCTATCCTCACTTAGGCTGACAACAAATTTAGGAGTTCTCAGATTTGATAATTTGCTGAAACGACTCACAGAACATGAGGAAGTACATTACTTGCAATTATAGTGGTTTTTTTTGTTGTTGTTGTTTATTTGCAGTTTTTGGCTGGGGCTGGGCTTGAAACCGCCACCTCTGGTATATGGGGCCGGCGCACCCTACTCTTTTGAGCCACGGGTGCTGCCCCAATTATAGTTTTTTATAAAGGATAAAGGAACAGTCAATGGGAGAGATGCCCCGAGGCACAGTGGTGGGTGTGGCTCACACCTGTAATCCTAGCACTCTGGGAGGCCAAGGCCGGTGGATTGCTTGAGCTCAGGAGTTTGCCTGAACAAAAGCAAGACCCTGTCTCTAAAAATAGCTGCTGTTGTGGCGGGTGCCTATAATCCCAGTTACTTGGGAGGCTGAGGCAAGAGGATTGCTTGAGCCCAAGAGTTTGAGGTTGCTGTGAGCTGTGATGCTATGGCACTCTACTGAGGGCGACATAGTGAGACTGTGTCTCAAAGAAAAAAAAGAGACACAGAGCTTCCATGCCTTCTTATGGCACACCATCCTCCCAGCACATTGATGTGTTTCCCAACCCAGAAGGTCTTGGAACGCCCTCTTGCAGGGTTCTTACGGAGGTTTCATTACATAGGCATGACTTGACTGGACTCACTCTCCAGCTCCTGGTGCCTCCCTAGAGGTCACAGTGGGGTTGAAAGCCCCAACTTTAAACAAGTGCTTGGTCTTTGTGGTGACCCATCCTCCATCCTGAAGTTACCAGGGGTCCCACCTTGAGCTACTGGGAGTCACCACATAACCTAATCACCATTAACATAAACTATAGTGTGATGCTCAGGCGCTTCTTATGTAAAAAGACACCCACCACTCAGGAAATTCCTAGGGTTTTAGGAGCTCTGCCAGGAACTGGGGGCACAGACCAAATACAGCTGGTGCCAAAAAATGTATGTACAGTTTAAGAAAGGAAAAAATTATTAAAATTGTAAAATGTTTGACTTAAGCAATTTCAAGAGATACAAGGTATAACATACAATGTAACAAACAGGTATATATCGAGTATTACTATTTTAATTGTTTTTTCCTTTCTTAAAATTTTTTTGCCACCCTTTCTTTATGTTATTAATCATAGGAAAACACATTAATTATGTAATGTCAGGGAGTATTGTGTGCTGCGAAGGAAACTGAACCAGGTGAGGGGTTTGAGGCAGACACAGGAGTACCTACCTTTGAGAGAGGATACCCGAGAAGGGTGACGTCTGGGAGAACAGGTTTTGTCAAGGAGAGCACAAGGATGTACTTGCAGGGTCCTCTCCATGGTGACTCAGCCCTTAGGAATTTGTAACTTCCTGGAACTTGGAAATTTCCAAGTTCTGTGAAATCTTGTAGTTCTGTGGGGGCTGGACTAGCATCTCCCACTTGATTTAAACTGGCCAATGAGAAGGGGACCCGTGGGGTGGAACTTCTTGACTGTCAATAAAAAGGGAAAGATCAAGCTAGCCGGGGGAGCGTGGCCATTTGGAATTCTTCTATGCTGTAAGCTCCCAGCTGGTGAATAAAGCCCTTCCTCTTATAAATGTGGTGTTTGGGTGCTCTTTCTCTCTGTTGGGCCTTGTCTTCCTGCAACAGTCACCCGGCCAGTAGCCCCTCTCTCAGACTACAGGATTGACATCATAGGAGCAACCGGAGCCACTACTGAGCAAGCCTTTTGCCTCCCTTGGAAGTGCTCAATAGGAGGCCACGAGGTAACTCACCAGTTTCTCTACCTGCCTGACTGCCCCTTGCCTCTCCTGGGTAGAGACCTCCTAGGAAAACTAAGAGCCACAATCTCCTTTTCTGATCAAGGAACTATGCAGCTACAACTGCCCAAATCAGGTCTGGTGCTAGCCCTAACAATGCCTCGGGAAGAGGAGTGGAGGCTGTTTGTGACTGAGCCGGGGGAGGGACTAAGGCCTGAACTGGCCCAACGATGGCCAGGGGTCTGGGTGGAAGACAACTCCCCAGGGCTTGCAGTGAACCAGCCACTGGTAATAGTAGAGGTAAAGCCAGGGGCAAGGCCAGTGAGGCAAAGGCAGTACCAAGTGCCCAAGGAGGCACTGGAAGGAATCCAGGTGCACCTTCAGAGACTTGAGCAGTTTGGCATAATCATACGTTGCCAGTCTCCCTGGAACACTCCCTTGCTCCCTGTGCAGAAGCTTGGCACAAAGGACCATAGACCGGTGCAGGATTTGAGGCTTGTTAATCAGGCAACTGTAACGTTACATCCCACAGTGCCTAATCCATATACTCTGATGAGTCTGCTGCCAGCAGAAGTTAAGTGGTTCACTTGCCTTGACTTAAAAGATGCCTTTTTCAGTATAAGGCTGGCTCTGGAGAGCCAGAGGCTGTTTGTCTTCCAGTGGGAGAGACCAGACACAGGAGCTGCGATCTGCGATATACACATGGACCAGGCTGCCACAGGGGTTCAAAAACTCCCCCACGATTTTTGGAGAAGCACTGGCTCGTGATCTCCAGAAGTTCCCTGCTGAGGAATTAGGGTGTGTGCTGCTGCAATATGTGGATGACCTCCTTTTGGGACACCCTACCCTGGAGGGCTGTGCTTGAGGCACGGACTGTCTTTTACTGCATCTAGAGGTATGTGGCTATAAAGTGTCTAAGTGGAAGGCCCAGGTCTGCCAACGTCAAGTACGTTATCTAGGATTCAGTATCTGGCAGGGGGAAAGGAATCTAGGCATGGAAAGGAGGCAGGTCATTAATCGACTCCCCACCCCCAAGAGCCGAAAGCAGGTTCGGGAATTCCTAGGTGCAGTTGGCTTTTGTCGTCTTTGGATCCCCAACTTTGCCGTCTTGGCTAAGCCCTTGTGTGAGGCAACTAAAGAAGAGGAGAGAGAGCCCTCTGAGTGGGGAAGAGAACAAGAATGTGCCTTTTCCCAGCTGAAGATGAGGTTGATGACTGCACCTGCACTGGGACTGCCAGACTTAGCCAAGCCTTTTACTCTGTATGTCTCAGAAAGAGATAAAATGGCTGTGGGTGTGTTAACCCAGTTGGTTGGGTCCTGGCCAAGGCCTGTAGCCTACCTCTCTAAGCAGTTGGATGGAGTGG
>CAUYRH010053332.1:0-26987 GCA_963574655.1 Perodicticus potto
TTAATAATTGAAATCTCATCATATTGAGTATTACCTTTAACAAATATGAAATGCCCGTCCTTATCCTTCCTTATTTTGGTTGGTTTAAAGCCTATTGTACCTGCGAATAAGATTGCAACACCTGCTTTTTTCTGTTTTCCATTTGCCTGGAATATAGATGACCATCTCTTCTCCTTGAGTCTATATTTATCTTTTAAGGTAAGGTGAGACTCTTGTATGCAACAGATATCTGACCTGAGTTTTTGTATCCAGTCAGCCAACCTGTACCTCTTTAGAGGACAATTTAAACCATTCACATTAATTGAAAATAATGATAAATCTGTAGAAAATCTAGTGGACATTTTTAGTCCTTTTGTCACTGTGGAAGTTGGAATTTGGTAAGAAGTTTCTGGGTGAGAAAACTTTTATGGTGGAGGATTATGCTGGTCATTATGGAGGATAGGTTTGAGAATATCCTGGAGAGCTGGTTTAGTTATAGCAAATTTCTTCAACATGTGGATGTCATTGAAGTATTTAATTTCTCCATTGTAAATGAAACAAAGTTTAGCTGGATATAGCATCCTGGGTTGAAAGTTATTTTGTTTTAGGAGATTAAAGGTCGATGACCATTCTCTTCTAGCTTGAAAGGTTTGATCAGAGAGATCTGCAGTTATTTTAATATTCTTCCCATAGCAGGTAATGGATTTCTTGCATCTGGTTGCTTTCAGAATTTTCTCTTTCATGTTAACTTCAGTGAACTTGATTATGATGTGCCTCGGGGATGTCTTATTCGGGTTGAGTGGTGCTGGGGTTCTGAAACTGTCTCCTATCTGAATTTTAGAATCTCTTGGCATGTCTGGGAAGTTCTCTTTCATAATCTCATAAAGAAGAGACTCTGACTCGGTGCCTGTGGCTCAGCGGGCTAAGGTGCCAGTCATTTACACCTGAGCTGGCGGGTTTGAATCCAGCCCGGGCCCGCCAAACAACAATGATGGCAGCAACCAAAAAAATGGCCTGGCATTGTGGCGGGTGCCTATAGTCCCAGCTACTTGGGAGGCGGAGACAGGAGACTCGCTTGAGCTCAGGAATTGGAGGTTGCTGTGAGCTGTAATGCCACAGCACTCTATCCTGGGTGACAGCTTGAGGCTCTGTCTCAAAATAAAAAAAAAAAAAAAGGAAAAGAAAAGACTCTGTGCCTTGTGACGCCACTTCATCATTTTCAAGTATCCCTATAAGGCGAATATTGGTTTTCTTCGAGTTATCCCAGAGCTGTCTGAGAGAATGATCCGTTTTTGCCTTCCATTTCTCTTCCTCTTTGTAGGTTTGGGAGCATTCGAAAGCTTTGCCTTCAATGTCAGAAATCCTTTCTTCTGCTTGCTCCATTCTGTTACTGAGGGATTCTACTGTGTTTCTCAGATCTTTAAGGGCTGCAATTTCTTGTCTCAATGTGTCAAAATCTTTGGTCACTTGGTCTTTGAATTTCTTGACTTCTTGAGACAATTTTTGAAATGCTACCAGAATTTCTAATTCCAACTTTTCCACTATTTTATTGATCTTGTTTGCAATCCAAATTCTGAATTCGATTTCTGACATCTCAGCCATCTGTTTATGCATAGGATTGTCATTTGTGTCCACCAAATTGTTCCTTGGGGCAGGGGTTGATCTACTATGGTTGTTCATGTTTCCAGAGCTTTTCTGCTGATTCCACCCCATGATTATTTTGCACATTTGGCTGGATGAGTAGACAAGGATAAGTTGGGTTGGGGGTTCTAGGAGTAGTGATTGACCAATCCTTTGCCTGAAAGCTGAGACTGGTGTCAATACCTTTTCCCCTAGAGTTTTGCCAAGGACCTGTACAGTGCTACTGCCTGCAAAACTGGGGGCCTTCTTGGTGTGGTGGGGTTAAGTGGCTCTGTCTTATTTTCAGCTGGTCTCTGTCTTACCCTAGAGAATCAGTTACTCTGTGTTGGAGTCTGAGCTGTGGAAAAATACCAGCAGTTAGGTCACCATGCCCCCCCACCCACAGACAACAATTAGAAAAGGAAAATCAAACCTTCCCACTACCACCACCCAGGGTACCACTTTGGAGAGTCCTTGGGTGATTTGCCCAGTTGAAGAGGTCCCAATCAATTGTCCCAGCCAGCGCCAATGTCAAATAAAAAAGTTGAAAAGTCTCTGGCAACTAGATAGTAGGAGTCTGCTGGCAGCTCTAGTATAACTCTCTCCAGTGCTCTGTGAGCTCAGGAGGGCACCCCCAGCAAGTAAATTAGTCTGGGGAGGTTGATACTTCCTTCCCCACCTTGCCCCTCTGTCACACCTAGTCTCTGGTAACCCTGCAGAGCTGTGATCCAGTTCCTAACAATGAGCAGATTCTCCAGAGGTTTTCCCCTGCTTGGGTCATGGGGGGGGGGGTGGGCGGAAATCTGTGGCTCCTCAGCCAGTCCGCCAGTCTCTGTCACTGTTTGGCAGGGGGAGGTGAGGCCTGGCAACCTGGGTACTTGATAGGGGCTGGGGCGATTCACTCAGTTCCAGCCGTGTCCCTAATTGATGTTGCTGATAGAACAGAACAAGTACACAGAAATTTTTCCTCTGTGAATCAGACGTTGGGCTGCAAATGGTCTGACTGAGTCTGTGAGTTCCAGCCCTTTGTCTCAGCTTACACCTCCTGAGGGCCAGGTGCGTCTGAAACAGAGTAAAGCTGTCTCTGCCTGGCTTTCTCAGAGCATGTATTCTAATCCTCGTGCTCTGCCCCAGCCGGTACTGTGTCAGGCATACCCTTCACTCCCGAGTCCTGTGCCTCTGTTGCAGGTCTGCTTTGTCGGTGGCTGCCACTGGAGAAGCCGCCTGGCTTCCCCTGGCCACCCCGAGAGACTGGGAGTGTCTCCTCAAAACATCCCCAGGGGTGCGAGCCCTACTGCCATTGTTTTCTGCTGCTGTGGCTGCCTCAGGCAACCATCTCTCCCACTTGGCTGGCTCTCGGCTCACTTTCCTCTCACCACTCCCGAGCTGGAAGATTAGCACAGATCAGCATCTGTCTGTGCCCCGTCCACAACCCTTGAGAAAATGTCCAAGAATCTGGACTCCGTTGGGGACAAACTTCCAGACCTCAGGGTGAAAGTGGAGAGGAATGCTGGAGTTCAAACTTGCAGTAGAGAATATATACAGTTTTATACAGTTTTATGCCTGGAAGGAG
The DNA here is from genome assembly GCA_963574655.1 of Perodicticus potto. NCBI lineage: Eukaryota > Metazoa > Chordata > Mammalia > Primates > Lorisidae > Perodicticus > Perodicticus potto. The sequence continues at coordinate 3,173 of CAUYRH010053332.1, forward strand.
AGTGCCATGGCACCCTAGTAGGGGAGGGAGGTCTGGTTTTTAGAGGGTCTCTCCCGTGGGATAGAGTGGGAGGACATCAGAACTCTGCTCGCTTGTTTGTATGGAGGTATGGAGTATGCTGCAAGTCATTCTCATGGGAGAGGGGACTCCCGTCCACTTGGCGATGTGTTCTGTACCTTTTGTTTGTATCCTTGGGGTCGTAGGTCGCTCCAGCAGGGTTGATGTGCATTCTTCGACCTTCTCTTTTGGCTCAGATCTGTACTGTTGGCTTTCTTGCTAACTTTCTGTCCTTTAACTCTCCTCTGGATGGGAGCCTCTGCGGAAAGCTGGCTACAGACTGCCATCTTGGCTTCTCTGAGACTTCTTTTTTACACATGTGCTATTTAGAGGTGTGTTGTTCATTCTCTAAGTATTTTAGAATTTTCTAAACTTTCTATTATCTTTCTTGGAGGGGTACCGGCCCCCCAACCAAAGCAAGTGACATGGCCTCAGGTGCTCCCTGAGGAACATTGCCCTAAGATGGAAAAACTTCTTTCTCTGTGGATATGCCTGGACAAGAACATTCAGTTAAGATGTTCAGAGGAGGAAGTAACCGGAGGGCTTCACAGGGTGAAGCTGGGGGTTGGGCACTTGCAGAGATTATGGGAAGAGGTACTTTGTCATTTTCTCTTTTTATTTATGGCTATGCTTCAAGTTTTGGGGAACTTATCAGACAGAACAGAGAGCCAGACACTATTGTGGTTAAGCTTGCAGCATAATGTTGAGAAAGTATGTTCAATTTAGATCAACTATATATGTATCCAGCAGCATCTATGCTGAACAAAGAATTTTCATGGTAGCTTCTGCTGTTTCATCATTATTCGTTCCTTTTTCTATTTCTATACTTTTATTTGATCAGTGTGTATAAAAACACCCAATAAATGTGGGTTGTCACTGAGTGCCTGAGCGAGCACCAGTCTTCCTTTCAACATTCATTTTGTGTGTACTTTCCTCTGTGTCCCTGATCAGTTAAGTTCAGAGGTTTACTACACTTTCTGTTACTGATTTCAAGTTTTATTCCACTGTGGTTTGATACCTTATTTTGTACGATTTTTATTCTCTTAGATTTGTTAAGCTGTATTTTACGGCCTTGGATATAGTCTATATTATTTTTCTACTTTCCTTGATATATGTTCCATATGAGCTTGAGTAGAAGTTGACTTTTGATTTTGTTGAATGATGTATGCTACAATTTCAATTGATCCAATTGATTGATAGACTATTCAGTTTAATTATATCTTTATTGATTTTCTGTCTGCTCTGTCAATTACTGGTTGAAGGGTATTAAAGGGGGTTATTATTAACCCAATAATAGTGGGTTCCCTATTTTCCTTTGTACTTCTATCAGTTTTTACATTATGCATTTTGATGCTCTGTTGTTAGAAGCATTCATATTCAGGATTTTTTTTTTTTTGAGACAGAGCCTCAAGTTGTCACCCTGGATAGAGTGCCGTGGCATCACAGCTCACAGCAACCTCCAATTCCTGGGCTCAAGCGAGTCTCCTGCCTCCACCTCCCAAGTAGCTGGGACTACAGGCGCCTGCCACACGCCCGGCCATTTTTTGGTTGCAGCCGTTTGGCGGGCCCAGGCTGGATTTGAACCCCCAGCTCAGGTGTACGTGGCTGGTGCCTTAGCCCATTGAGCCACAGGCGCTGAGCCCATATTCAGGATTGTTATGTGTTCTTGGAGAATTGACCTCTTTTTATTATGTAATGCTTACCTTTATTTCCTTATCTCTGATAATTCTTTTGCTCTGAAATATGCTTTGTCTGAAATTAAAATAGTAATTGCAGCTTTCTTTTGATTAGGGTTACCATGGTATACCTTTCTCCATTTATTTAATTTATCTGTGTTTTTATATTTAAAGTGAGTTTCTTACAGACAAAATATGGTTTGGTCTCATATTTATATTCATTCCATAGCCTCTGCCTTATAATTAGTGTATTTAGGCCATTCGCTTTTTTCCTTTTGAGATAGAGGCTCAAGCTGTCACCCTTGGTAGAGTGCTGTGGAGTCATACCTCATAGCAACCTCCAACTCTTGGGCTTACACGATTCTCCTGCCTCAGCCTCCCAAGTAGTTGGGACTACAGGTGCCCATCACAGTACCTGGTTGTATTTTCAGTTGTCATTATTGTTTTAGCTGGCTGGGTGGGGTTTGAACCCACCAGCTTCAGTGTGGGTAGCTGGCACCCTACCCACTGAGCTATGAGTGCTTCCCAGGCCGTTCACTTTTTAAAAATTAGTGACCAAGTCTTGTTCTGTTGCCCAGGCTGGAGTGCAATAACACCATCATAGCTCACTGCAGCCTAAATACTCCAAAGGCTGAAGCAAGAGGATCCCTTAAATTATGGACTTAAAGGATCCTCTTGCTTCAGCCTCTGGAGTATTTAGGACCACAGCCACCATGCTCAACTAAATTTTTAATTTATGTAGAGATGAGATTTTGGTATGTTGCTAAGGTGGGTCTTGAGGGCCTGGCTTCAACCAATCCTCCCACCCTTGCTTCCCAGACAGGCCATTCACTTTTAAAATAATTATTGATATAGTTGGATTAATATTGTCATATTAGTCATTGTCTTTTATTTGTTTTTCTTGATCTTTGTTTTCTGTTTTTTATATTCTTCACTCTTTTCCCGCCTTCTCTAGTGTTACGTATTTTATGTAATTTTAGTTTCTGTTCTCTCTTAGGATATTAATTATTCTTCTTTAAAAACAATTTTAGTGGTTGCTCTAGAATTTTCAATATACATTTACAGTGAATCTATATTCATTTTCAAAGAACACCATACCACTCCATTGGCAGTAGAGGTATGTTATAATACAGTATTCCAAATTTCTTCCTCCCATTCTTTATAACATTACTGTCATTCATTTAACTCATTCAGAAGCTTTAATTATCCAATCTATTGTTGCTATTATTTCAAATAGTTACCTGATGGGTCAATTAGATATAAAACTTTAAATTTGTTTTATTTTTGCTTATTCATTATCAAGTGCTTTCTTTTCTGATATGAATTTCAGTTTTCGACCTATATTATTTCCTTCTCACCAAAGAATTTTTAAAACATTTCTTGTAAGACAGGTCTATTGGCTGTAAATTCCCTAGATCTTTAGTTTGTCTGAGAAAGTCTTCCTTTATCCTTCATTTTTGAAGGATAATTTTACTGGATATGGAATTGTAGGTTAATTTTTTCTTTCAAAAATATTTTAAACGTTTCAGTACTCTCTTGCTTGCATCATGTGACTAAATTCTACAAGTCATCTTGGCTGGGCCATGATCAGGTGGCTTATGCTTGTAGTCTCAGCCACTTGGGAGTGTTTAGATATGTGGTCAAACATTATTGTAGATGTTTTCAGTAGGGTGGTTTTGTATTAGATTAACATGTAAATCAGGATACTTTTTTTTTTTTGAGACAGAGCCTCAAGCTGTGACCCTGGATAGAGTGCTGTGGCATCACAGCTCACAGCAACCTCCAATTCCTGGGCTCAAGCGAGTCTTCTGCCTCTGCCTCCCAAGTAGCTGGGACTACAGGAGCCCGCCACAACGCCCGGCCATTTTTTTTTTGGTTGCAGCCGTCATTGTTGTTTGGCGGGCCCGGGCTGGATTCGAACCCGCCAGCTCAGGTGTACGTGGTTGGCGCCTTAGCCCACTGAGCCACAGGTGCCGAGCCAAATCAGGATACTTTTGAGTAAAGCAGATCACTTTCCATAATGGGGGTGGGTATCATTCAATCAATTGAAGGCATGAGTAGAGCAAAACACTGACCTTTCCCCTATAAGAGGAAATTCTGCCAGCAGATAGCCTTCTGACTTCAGTAGCAACATTGTCTCTTCCCTGATCTGATCTCCATCTTGCCAAACCACCCTGCAGATTTTGGATTTGGCACACTTCATAATCCCATGAGCCTATTCCTTAAAATAAATATCTTTTTATTTGGTTTCTCTGGAAAATCTCACCCAATACACATTTTGTTGTTGTTGTTGTAATTTTTGGATGGGGTTGGGTTTGAACCCTCCACCTCCAGCATATGGGGCCGGCGCCCTACTCCGTTGAACCACAGGTGCTGCCCTATACACATGTTTTTTGAAGTGAAGTATGTCTTATCCTTGATACTCTATAGATTAACCCCACCCCCAGCTTCTTTCAAATTTTCTTTTTATTATTGATTGTATGAAGTTTGAATGTTATGTATATAATATATCCAGTTGTAGATTTTTCTGGTGTTTATCTTGTTTGATGTTATATGAGCTTGGTGCATTTGTGGCTTGGTGTCTGCCAGTAACTTGGAAAAATCTAACCCATTATTACTTCAGGTATTTATTCAATCCTTTTTCTCTTCTCCTACTTGTATTCCCATTTTATGCATGTTATACTTTTTGTAATTATCCCAATTACATTCTAGTGTCCCACTTCTATTGCTATATCCTTTGTTTTTTTATTGCTATATCTTTAAGTTCACTTTGTCTTTCCTCAACTGGGACAGTTTACTGATGAACCAATCATAGGCATACTTCATTTCTACCACAGTATCTTTAATTTGTAGTTGTCTATCTTTTTATAAATTAGAACACTTATTTGCCTTTTAAATTTCATTTTTAAAAAATGCTGCCAACGATTTCTTTCCCTCCAAGCACAGTTTCAAAGTTGTTTATATTCTAGAACTGTGATGCCCTAACTCCATCCATTTTGAGCAACTGAACCAGACTTACTCTATTTTGTTAGGGGCTTGCCAACACCCCCTTTTTTGTAACCAAAAAGCCCCTTGAGCAAGCCTAAATCTATCATTTAAAACAATTTATCAGGGCTCAGCGCCTGTGGCTCAATGGGCTAAGGGGCCAGCCACGTACACCTGAGCTGGTGGGTTCAAATACAGCCTGGGCCCGCCAAACAACAATAATGGCTGCAACCAAAAAATGGCCAGGCATTGTGGCAGGCACCTGTAGTCCCAGCTACTTGGGAGGTAGAGGTAAGAGACTCGCTTGCGCCCAGGAATTGGAGGTTGCTGTGAGCTGTGATGCCACGGTACTCTATCCAGGGTGACAGCTTGAGGCTCTGTCTCAAAAAATAAAAAAAAATATAATTTATCAGATTGATTACAGAAGAAAGTCCAGATGATATTATATAATTATCAAATAAATTATGCTAGACTTTATACAATGTAATTGTGAAAACACAAAAATCGGAGCTGTATGTACTGACATGAAGAGATTTTAAAGTGCAACAAGAAGTGAAAAATTGTACAAATGCTACAATTCAACCAAGAAACTAGTGAAACAATGATAATACTATATCATGTGGGTGTGCACTTACCTACCTAAGTCTGTAATTGAATTAAAAAGTTCTAGATAGATAAAAGCAAAAGTGTTAACAATAGTTAACTTGATTAATGGTGAAAGGTGTAGGTCCAGTTTCAGTCTTCTACAGATCGCCAGCCAGTTCACAGCACCATTTGTTAAATAGGGAGTCTTTTCCCCACTGAATGTTTTTAATTGGCATGTCAAAGATCAAATAACGGTAAGTAGCTGGATTCATCTCTTGGTTCTCTATTCTGTTCCATACATCTACCTCTCCGTTTTTGTGCCAGTACCATGCTATTTTGATCACTATCGATTTGTAGTACAGTCTCAGGTCTGGTAGTGTGATTCCTCCTGCTTTGTTTTTATTTATAAGATAGACTCTCACTAGATTAAAGATTTAAACTTAAGACATGAAACTATAAAAATACTAGAAGAAAGTGCAGGTAAAACTCTTGAAGGAATTGGCCTGAGCGAATATTTTGTGAGAAGGACTCCCCAGGCAATTGAAGCAGTATCAAAAATACCCTACTGGGACCTGATCAAACTAAAAAGCTTTTGCACAGCCAAGAACATAGTAAGTATAGCAAGCAGACAGCCCTCAGAATGGGAGAAAATATTTGTGGGTTATGCCTCTGACAAATGTTTAATAGTCAGAATCCACAGAGAACGCAAACATATTAGCAAGAAAAGAACAAGTGATCCCATCTCATGGTTGTCAAAGGACTTGAAGAGAAACTTCTCTTAAGAAGACAGGTGCACGGCCTACAGACACATGAAAAAATGCTCACCATCCTTAATCATCAGAGAAATGCAAATCAAAATTACTTTGAGATATCACCTAACTCCAGTAAGATTAGCCCACATAACAAAATCCCAAAACCAGAGATGCTGGCGTGGATGTGGAGAAGAGGGAACACTTCTACACTGCTGGTGGGAATGCACACTATTACCTGCCTTTTGGAAAGATGTTTGGAGAATACTTAGAGATCTAAAAATAGACCTGCCATTTGATCCTGTAATTCCTTTACTAAGTATATACCCAGAAAACCAAAAATCACATTATAACAAAGATGATCTGTACCAGAATTTTTATTGCAGCCCAATTCATAATTGCTAAGTCATGAAAGAAGCCCAAGTGCCCATCGACCCATGAATGGATTAATAAATTGTGGTATATGTACACCATGGAATATTATGCAGCCTTAAAGAAAGATGGAGACTTTACCTCTTTCATGTTCACATGGATGGACCTGGAACATATTCTTCTTAGCAAAGTATCTCAAGAATGGAAGAAAAAGTATCCAATGTACTCAGCCCTACTATGAAGCTAATTTATAGCTTTCATATGAAAGCTATAACCAATTACAGCCCAAGAATATGGGGAAAGGAGCAAGGGAGGGGAGGGGAGGGGGGAGGTTGGGCAGAGGGAGGGCAATTGATGGGGCCACACCTACGGTGCATCTTAGAAGGGTACAGGTGAAACTTACTAAATGTAGAATAAAAAAGTCTTCATACAATAACTAAAAAAATGCCATGAAGGCTATGTTAAACAGTTTGATGAAAATGTTTCAGATTGTTTATGAAAGCAGCACATTGTACCCCTTGATTGCACTAATGTACACAGCTATGATTTAATGATAAAAAAAAAATAGTTAACTTGATTTAACACCTGTAATCTCAGCATTTGGGGAGACCAAGGTGGGATGATCACTTGAGGCCAGGAGTTTGAGATCAGCCTTAGCAACATGGCAAAACCCTATTTCTACAAAAAACTAAAAAAATTATCTGGGTGTGGTGGCTTGTGCTTGTAGTCTTAGCTACTTGGGAGGCTGAGGTGGAATGATTGGATGAGCTCAGGAATTCCAGCCTGACTAATGGTGCGAGACCCTTATGTGTCTCTCTCCCTCTCTACAAAAATCATGTCCTCCACAAACAAGGACAATTTAACTTCTTCATTTCTAATTTAGTTGTCTTTTATTTATTTCTGTCTCTTTCCTTCTTGCTCTGGCTAGTACTTCCAGTACTATGTTGAACAGAAGTGGTGAAAGTGGATATCTATGTTTTGTTCCAAATATTAGAGGAAAAGTTTCTAACTTTTCCCCATTCAGTATGATGTTAGGTGAGGATTTGTCACATATAATCTTTACTGTGCTAAGGTTCTATTTTTTAAATTTCAGATGCTTCGGTTATACTGTTTGTCAAGTTGTAATTGTGCCCTTCACCCAGGGAGTATGCTGTATTCTCTTAATTTGTGCCCATTAAGTGAGAACAATCCCCCTCCAACCTCTCCTCTCCCTTTTCCATCCTCACCCTCTACCCACTTAATTTTAATTGTGTTTTTCTCTCATGTGAGCATGTAGTTGTTTATCTATTGGTTTCATATTAGTATTGAGTACATTAAATACCAGAACTGCCGTGGCTTATTCAGCCAGGCTGGAATTTCCATTGGCCAGTTTCTCTGGTGTGGTGCTTCTTTTGGCAGGAATGCAGACAGCTACCAAATTCCAAGCATTGGTCATTGTTTGTTTGCCTCACCCACATTGTTTGTTGCTAACTGATTCCAGTTTGTCTAACTTTGCCGGTACTCCATTGTTTCCTGTGAAATAGTCATGTGTGAGTTCCCTGTGAGGTATCTTTTTTTTTTTTTAAGGCAGAATCTCACTCTGTTGCACCTGGCTAGAGTGCTGTGGTGTCTTAGCTCACAGCAACCTCAAATGTCTGGGTGCAAGCTATTCTGCTGCTTTAGCCTCCTCAGTAGCTGGGACTATAGGCACCTGCCATGATGCCCAGGTAGTTTTTCTATTTTTAGTAGGGAGGGGGGTCTTCTCTTTCTCAGGCTGATCTTGAACTCTTAAGCTCAAGTAATCCACTTGTCTCAGCCTCCCAAAGTGCTAGGATTACAGGGTCAGTTGAGCCACCACACCCAGCCCTGTGAGTTATCTATGGTAATAGAAAGCTGAATATCTCTCTCCAATTCAACTCCTCCACCACAGAAACTGTGGGTCCAGTGGAATTCTTTGTGTGTGGTGTTGTGCAGAGGGGCAGTGCAATTAAAGAGAACCATTTCAATTACTGTTCTTTCATATCTTGGTACTGATATAAGTTTCCTTTACTAAGGGCTGGACAGGGACCCCCATTTTTCTAGGCCTGAGCAGGCTCAGGTCCACTCCATCTCTTGGCCCAAATGAGCAGGTTACAAGCTGCATTTTCTGGAAAATCATGCTCATAAAAAGGAGGTTGACTGTCTGGGCATGGTATCTTGCACCTGTAATCCTAGCACTCTGGGAGGCTGAGATGGGTGGATTGCCTAAGCTCACAGGTTCAAGACCAGCCTGAGTCAGAATGAGACACCCATTTCTAAAAATAGCCAGGCTTTGTGGTGGGCATCTCTCCTAGCTACTTGGGAGGTTGAGGCAAGAGAATTGCTTGAGCCCAAGAGTTTGAGGTTGCTGTGAGCTGTGACACCATGGCACTCTACCAACAGCAACAAAGTGAGACTCCATCTCAAAAAAAAAAAAAAAAAGAAAAAGAAAAAGAAAGAAGGAAGTTGAGTGATATCTCATCTGGGTTGCCTCTTTCAGAACACACCCTCCTGCTTTTTCCAGAGCAGAGAAAAGCTTGCCAGAGTAAAGACTGAAAGGGCTGCATTTCTCTGTACCATGGCAATTTTTTTTTTTTTTTTTGAGACAGAGTCTCAAACTGTCGCCTTAGGTAGAGTGCTATGGCATCACAGCTCACAGCAACCTCAAACTCTGGGGCTTAAGTGATCCTCTTGCCTCAGCCTCCCGAGTAGCTGGAACTACAGGCTCCCACCAAAACACCTGGCTATTTTTTTGTTGCAGTTGTCTTTGTTGTTTAGCAGGCCCAGGCCGGGTTCAAACCCGCCAGCTGCGGTGTATGTGGCTGGCGCCCTACCCACTGAGCTATGGGCACCACCTCACTATGGCAGCTTTAAAATTAATTTCTGCCCACATGCCCCTGGCACAAAATGGTTGTGACACATTACAGACATACATAAGTTCAGCTCTTAAAGTCTGAGGTGTGCTGTATCAGGTGAGATTCATGTAGCTTGGAGATGAGTCCAGGTGTTTATAGCACAATTTTATGGGATCACTCCTCTGAATTCCTTGGGCCTCCCTGGTTCCTTGTAGACTTTAGTTCTGGTCCTTCAGTCAGAAAGCTGAGGTTTTAAATTCCTTTCTCTGCCGCAAACTTCCTGTCACTCTGTCTGAATCCAGGACCAAGCAGAAGGAGGGAAGAAATCTTTTTAAAAAACAACATAGATTTGCCCCATGCTCTTGAGAACACAGATTCTCTGGTTAGAGATAACGGTTTTACTTTCTCAGAGATTTAGGCACTTGCCTTCTACATTAGGGATGGGTCAGGGAAGAACAGAAAGAAAGAAGAAGATAAAAGAAGGTTGTCTCTGTCTCTGGGCTCTCGTACTCTCCTTTCTGGTTCCCAGCTGAGAAACAAAATCTTCTATTGAAACTCTTTTTGTCTGCAGCTGGTGTGCATTTCTGGATTTCCGGATGTCTTAGAGTCTAGACTGGGCAATATCTGACGAGAAAAAATGATAAACTTATAGCTAGTTTATTGTAACTTCAATTTTTAAATCTTCTTCCCAAGTCTGCTGCTCCATTAACTTTTCAGAGACCTCAGATAACTGCTCTGGGCATTATTTCTAGCATTTACAGCTGCATTAATCTATATCCCTAGAACCATTAGTTTTATTCTAGAGTTTTATCTAAAAGAAATTCTCATACAGGTTCACAAAAGGATAGAAATAGAAGAATGTTAATTGCAACATTGTGTTAAAATATGATTCTCAAACTATGAAAAATAATTCACCATTGATATTGACACAATGTAAAGGATGCAAATGACAAGTTTTATAGTATTTTTCTCTATTTTATTTTGTCTGCTTATTTCCTTCTGATTGTGGCAAAAGAAATGCTATAATATTTCAGTATATAACACTGGAACACACAAGACATAAATTTGTCTCATTATTGACGATGTAACTTGACAAGTCCATGTTCACCAAGTTTCTCAACAGCAAAAATACATTTTTTTGTAATTAGTAAGTAATTTGTGGGGAGATACATAGAAACTAATCACCAACAAACTTTTATCTAAGGTTTTTTCTCTATCAACATTTGTTTATGATTCTTATCTGAATCATTGATTGCCATGATGATTGCAAAACAGTGACTTTTAAATCGTTGTTTTTCTACATGTATCAGTAGGCATTCATCTGTAAATAACTTTGCCATTTCACCACCTTTTATGCCATATTTATATCTATAAATATTAATTTATTCATTAGTATTCATGTTAGTCATTAGTATTATGCATGTTATAATGTTATAATGCATTATATGAGAATTATTGTGATATTTAAATTGCATCATGGTTTGGCAGTGGGAGACCCTTCACATGTTTTCTGTGTTTTTTATAGGTGTCCCCATAATTTTCGAGTATTTGTTTACTTTGTGAAGAGAAGAAATAAAGATATTACTGTGTCATTTTGCATTTTTCTTGGCACAGTCCTGAGGTGAGCCATTTCTCCAAAGAGTTCTATTTTCTTTTCTTTTCTTTTCTTTTTTTTTTTTTTTTGAGACAGAGCCTCAAGCTGTCACCCTGGATAAAGTGCTGTGGCATCACAGCTCACAGCAACCTCCAATTCCTGGGCTCAAGTGAGTCTCCTGCCTCTGCCTCCCAAGTAGCTGGGACCACAGGCGCCCACCACAACGCCTGGCCATTTTTTGGTTGCAGCCACCATTGTTGTTTGGCAGGCCCGGGCTGGATTCGAACCCGCCAGCTCAGGTGTACGTGGCTGGCGCCTTAGCCCATTGAGCCACAGGCGCCGAGCCGAGAGTTCTATTTTCTTTTAGTGAGAAGTAGTATTTAGAATCTACATGTATTACTAAGGTACACTTTTATTGCCTAACATACAATAAATGTTTAATACATTCTATTGATTAAATAAATAATGATAATGAAATTTATGTATTGGCTTTGGCCTTACATTTGAATATTTAAAAAGTATTTTCTTGGGCTCTGTGTAGTGACTCACACCTATAAGCCCAGCACTTTGGGAGGCCAGTGTGGGAGGATCACTTGAGGCCAGAAGTTGAAAACCAGCCTGAGAAACATAGCAAGACCCCATCTCCACAAAAAAATTTAAAAAATTATCCAGGTGTAGTGGCATGTGCATGTGCCTGTGATCCCAACTATTCAGAAGTCTGAGGCAAGAGGATTACTTGAACTCAAGAGTTCAAGGATGTATTGAACTATGATCATGCCACTCACTCCAGCCTAGCTCACAGAGTGAGACTCTGTCTCCAAAATAAATAAATAAATTAATAAATAAATTAGTTAATTAATAGCAAATATGAAAAATTAATGGACAAAGGAAAGATTATTTAAAATATTATTATAAAAAAATTCTCATTTGCTCATTGTTTTAGTCTGTTCTTGCTGCTGTATCAAAATACCTTAGACTGGGTAATTTATAAACAACAGAAATTTATTTCTCACAGCTTTAAAAACTAGAGAGGTCAAGGCCATGGCAATAGCAAATTCAGTTTCTGGTGAATGTATCTTCTTATAATGTGCTCACATGGCAGAAGGGTAAAGGTGAATGAACCTACTCTATCAAGCCCTTTTATAATAGCACCAATATCATCCCTGAGGGAAAACTCTCATGACATCATCACATCCCAAAAGTCCCATCTCTTAATATCATTACCTTGGGGTTAAGTTCCAATGCATTAATTTTGGAGGAACACATAAATCCAAAACGGAGCAAACACCATATATATAAATATATGAAAAATGGAAATACCATCATGGTCAAAAGTGGCCTTCAAGTGGTGAAAGTAAAGGATAAAAGAAAAAATTGATAGAAGAATATATAAGATGATACCTTTATGCCATAATGGCAAGAAAGAACTTTTATATATAACATAGTATGTGTCTACACTATATATGATAGTTTATATTTACAATGTATAGCATATACATCTATCTATATAAAAACTCAATAGTAAAAAAGCAAATGGCTTAATTAGAAAATGGGCAAAAGACATGAAGAGATATTTTAACAAAGAAAATATGCAGATGGCCAAGAAACACTTGAAAATACAGTTATTTTTGCAGAGATGTTATCTGTCTATGTTCCCCAGGCTGATCATAAACTCCTGACCTCAAGCAATACTTGCTCCTTGGTCTTCCAAATTATTGAGATCACAGGCATGAACCAGTATTATATCCCTGATAGCTTTGATGTATGTCTTAATACAAACTTGGCCAAATCCTCTATCTTTTCACTTAAGTTTCAATGTTGTTTTAAAGTTTATTGATATTTATTATTCATATTAAGATCTAGATTATCTACTTGCCTTAAAAATTCAAATGAAATCTGGGTGTGGTGGCTTACATTGGGAAGCTGAGGTGTGGGGATTGCTGAGCTCAGGAGTGCAATACCATCAAGAGCAAGAATGAGACCCCTTCTCTACTACAAATAGAAAAACTAGCTGGAAGTTGTGACAGACAGATGTAGCCTCACCTGCTTTGGAGACTGAGGCAAGAGGATTATTTAGCCGAAGGGTTTGAAGTTGCTATGAGATATGACACCATGGCACTATACTCAGGGCAACAGAGTAAGACTCTGTCTCAAAAAAAAAAAAAAATCCAAATGGAATCTTGGTGTCAATGATTTTTAGTTTATGAATTAATTTGGAGAGATTTTATTTTATATCAATTAATGTAATTAAATTGATTTTATTAGAATGACACATATAATGTGCCTCTATTTTGAATTTTCTCTATGCCATAAAAGTATTTTTTATTGAAATCTTGTATATTTTTAATTAATTCCTAGGTGTTTTACAGCTTTATTGATATCTGAATGGTATATTATTTTTGTCATTTTTTCTACTTGATTTTTTTTTGAGACAGAGTCTCACTTTGTCACCCTCAGTAGAGTGCTATGGCATTATAGCTCACAGAAACCTCAACTCTTGAGCACAAGCTATCCTCTTGCCTCAGCCTCCCAAGTAGCTGGGACTACAGGCACCCAGCTATTTTTAGAGATGGGGTCTTGCTCTTGCTCAGGCTGGTCTTGAACTCCTGAACTCAGGCAATGCACTTGGCATTCTTATTTTTAGTCTTAAAGGTAATGTGTTGAAAATTTCTATATCAAGTTAATTTATACTGTAGATTATTATTGTGTAATTTTACCAAGCAAAGAAATTTTCTTAAGAGTCATTTTAAATAAGAATTGTGTACTGAACTTTATTGGATGCTCTAGTGGCTGTTGAAAAAAGTAAGTCCATGTCCTAATATCTCAACTCTGTTTGTATTACTTTATTTGGAAAAAAAAATCTCTATAGATATAATTCAATTAAGATAGTAAGATGAGATTATTTTGGGTTTTCAGACAGGGGACTGATTCCAATGTCAAGTGTCCCTATAAAAGATGGAAAAAGACACAGAGGAGAAGACAGAACCACATGAAGGTAGAGGCATGTACTGGAGTGATACATGAACAAGGCATGCCACTAGCTACCAGGCAGTGGAACAGGTAAGGAACATTCATGCCTAGAACTTTGAAGGAGTTTTAATCCTGCTTATACCTTCGTTTCAGACATTTGATCTCTACAACATGAAAGAATAATCTTGTTGTTTTAAGCCACTGTTTGTGGTATTTAATTACAGAAGGCCTATGAAATTAATACAATTGCTTTTCTGCATTATTTGATTTTTATCTTTTAGTTTTTACACAATCCAGTCAATGTTCAGTGCCAGAAACACATCTCTGTCACCCATGCTGAAGTGCAGTGGTATGATCATTGCTCACTGCAACTTCAAGTTCCTGGGCTGAAGTAGTCATATCGCTTCAGCCTCCTAAGTAGTTGGGAATATAGGCATACAACACCTTGCCCAGCTATTTTGTTTTTTTTTGTTTTGCTTTGTTTTGTTTTTTGTAGAGACAGAGTCTTACTTTATCGCCCTCAGTAGAGTGCCATGGCGTCACACAGCTCACAGCAACCTCCAACTCCGGGGCTTAGGCGATTCTCTTGCCTCAGCCTCCCGACTAGCGGGGACTACAGGTGCCTGCCCCAACACCTGGCTATTTTTCTGTTTTGCAGTTTGGCTGAGGCTGGGTTTGAACCTGCCACCTTCGGTATATGGGGCTGGCGCCCCACTCGATGAGCGACAGGTGCTGCCTGCTATTTTGTTTTTTAAATATTCTTAGAGATGGGGGTCTCACTTTCTTGCACAAACTGATCTCAAACTCCTAGCCTCAAGAAACAGTGCTCTATTTTGGCCTCCCCAAGTGCTAAGATTACAGGCATGAGCCAACATGCCAAGCAAAATTACAGGTATTTTTAAATGGAAGGAGATTCATATAGGAAATTGTGTGTCTAAAACATTGGAAGGGCTCAAATAATAAGCTGAGCAAAACTAATTTAGTAAAACTATTTTTTTTGGAGACTGCCAGTTTATTTCTGAATCATTTTCCATTACCATAATACCTTTTGGACCTGCAAATTTGTAGAATCATCATTAAGTATGTGATATGGAAATTGAGGAATCAGATTAAAAAGTATTAAGTTTCACCTCAAGGCTTCTGTTTTTAGAAATGACAGAAAGTGTGAGAACAAGCTTGAGGAGTATTTTACATAAATTATTACCTACAATAGTAACCACTTATAGACATTTTATAAAATATGCCACACATTTTTAATAGACAGAGAAAATTCATTCTGATTAAAAATAGTATGATCACAAAAAATGTGGGATAACCTTTAATAATATAGATAAAAATTTACTGAACATCAGAGAACTCATACTGTGGGTAACACACAGAATGTAAAAAATGTGAAAACAGGGTCAGCCATATACACTGAGTCTGGTGGGTTCGAACTCGGCCCTGGCCAGCTAAAACAACAATGACGACTGCAACCAAAAAATGGCCAGGTGTTGTAACTGGTGCTGTGGTCCCAGCTACTTGGGAGGCTGAGGCAAGAGAATTGCTTGAGCCTAGGAGTTTGAGTTTGCTGTGAGCTGTGATGCCATGGCACTCTACCCAGGGTGACACTTGAGACTCTGTCTAAAAACAAACAAACAAACAAACAAACAACAACAACAAAAAAAAAAAACAGTAAAAAAAGAAATGTGAGAACACATTTCCACTTAATTCAGTCCTTGCCACACCATAGTGAATTCATAGTAATGAGAAACTTCATGAATGTTTAAAATGTGAGAAAGCTGCTATTTATGTGGACAATTTTGTTAATTGTGGAGAATTTATACCAATAAGTAATACTATGAATGTAAGAAATATGGGAAGGTATTTAGAACTAATTGTCCTTGTCCTGCAAATAAGAATTCACATTGGTTATTGAATAAATTTATGAGTGTTAGGAATGTGGAAAATCCCTTATTGTTTGTGAATAAGCCTCCCAATATTAGAGAATTCATACTGGTGGCAGAACTGATGAATATAAGAAATGTGGACATATGTTTAGTTTTCAGTTCTTACTATGTATTAGAGAACTCATACTGATGAGAAGCTTTATTAATATAAGAAATGCAAGAAAGTATTCTTTGTATGTGAACAACTTACCCGACATCAGCACATTCATACAGGTGAGGAATTTCACAAATGTAAGGAATTTAAGAACGTCTTTAAAAGTAATTGAGTTCTTCTGAAAATGAAACCATTCATATTGGTGATAAACTTTATAAATTTAAGGAGTGTGGGAAATCCCTTCCTGTGCATGGAAAAGTTGCTCAATATCAGAGTATTCAGTGAGAAACTTGATGAATGCAAGAAATATAGGAAGATGATTAGGCATAATTCTATCTTTATGTATTAGAGAATTCATACTGGTGAGAATTTTTATGAATATAAGAAATGCAATAAAGCCTTTAAGATGTTTGGGGAATTTACTTAACATCAGATTGTGTTTTTAAAAACACTGTGCATATAATAAAAATGGTAAACCATTAGTGTGTATCAACAATTCACTTCAGATTAGAGTATTTATTGGTGAGATCTCTTTGAATGTAAACATATAGGGAGGCTTTTTGGATATGTTTAACTCAAAACGTATTACATGTTAGTGATTTTTACTGGTATGAATCATTATAGGTGAAATGAATATGAGAAAGCCTTTAGTCAAAAAAGATATCCTAATATGCAAAAGAAAATTCATACTGATTGAAAATCTTATAAATATAGTATAAAAATGTGGAGAGTCCTTAATTGGTGGCTATGGAATTGCTCCACCTCAGAGAAATTCACACAGGAGAGAAATGTTATGAATACAAGATATGTGGGAAGGCATTTACCTGTGTTAGAGATTTTAGTTTTTCCACCAAATAATTCATTTTGTTAAGAATAAATATTAAAAGGTCAGGTGCAATGGTTCATGCCTGTAATCCTAGCACTCTGAGAGGCTGAGGTGGGTGGATCCCTTGAGCTCAGGAGTTACAGACTAGCTTGATCAAGAGCAAGACCCTGTCTCTAAAAATAGCTGAGCCTGTGGCAGGCACCTATAGTCCTAGCAACTTGAGAGGCTAAGGCAAGAGAATCACTTGAGCCCCAGAGTTTCAGGTTGCTGTGACCTGTGACGCCAGGCCATTCTACTGAGTTCTACAAAGTGAGATTCTGTCTTAAAAAAAATAAATAAATAAAAAATATTGAACACATAAGATGAATATTGAACACACAACACGCACATACTTCTCAACATAAAAGAATTTCTGATATAAGTTAATTAAACTAAGGTAATTAACTAAGTAAAAGCATTTACTTTTTTTTTTTTTTTTTTTGAGGCAGAGTCTCCCTATGTCACCCTTGGTAGAGTGCTGTAGCATCACAGCTCACAGCAACCCCAAACTCTTGGGCTTAAGTGATTCTCTCACTTCAGCCTCCCAAGTATCTGGGACTACAGGCACCTGCCACAATGCCAGGCTATTTTTTTGTTGCAGTTGTCATTGTTGTTTAGCAGGCCCAGGCGGGTTCAAACCTGCTTGCCTTGGTATATGTGGCTGGTGCTGTAACCACTGTACTATAGGCACTGAGCCAGCATTTACTTTTTATATCTTTCTTTGTAGAATATCAGATTATCTGTCCTAGATCAAAATTTGGAGAATGTAGAAACTATTTGTGCTTCCCTTAAGCTCTTATATCTTGCTAACCAGCACTATTTTACCAGGTACAGTTTGGAAATACGGTGGTCACTTTGGAGAATATTTGCTATGGACCAGATTGCACATCATAGAGGCATCTTAGAACAAAGTTTTACATTTTCCCAATGGTGTGTTTTCTTTAATTGGTTTGAGGAGGCTCTCAACTCAGATTTGGACTTTAAAATTGCCTCACTAAATATTTCCTTAGCTAAAGTCAATGAAAAATATGAGTAACTTAGAACTGCCTTATTTGTGGATCCATGAAAACCTGTTCCAGGGCAGTGCACCAAGGTTGGCAGGTTTTAATCTGGCCCGCTAGGGCCAGCTAAACAACAATGGCAACAGCAACAGCAAGAATAACAACAAATAGCTGGGTGTTGTGGTGGGTGCTGATAGTCCCAGCTACTTGGGAAGCTGAGGCAAGGGAATTGCTTAAGTCCAATAGTTTGAGATTGCTGTGAGCTGTGATGCAACAGCACTCAATGGAGGGTGACATAGTGAGACTCTGTCTCAAAACAAAAACAACACCCCCCAAGCCTGTTGCAATCTTTTCTCTATTCCTCTACTCTTTTCTTACCCCTCCTCTACACCTAGGATGTTGTTCAACCCTTACTGATTCCTTACTTCACTCTTCCTTCTCCTTAACTTGAAGAACTACCTCAGTGGATCTTAAATTTGACATTATCATGTGGGGAAGACCCCCAACTTGTAGGCATGCTTAAATATTTGTGATATTGTTTGAATTTCCCATACCCAAAAATGTCTGTTGAGGTGATCATGTTGGTTTTATCTTTTGTTGATACAAAGTATTACATTAATTGATTTTCAGATGTTAAAACAACATTGCTCTGATGTTAAGGGTATTTATACCCATAATTTCTGTATCTTCAAGATAGACTGAGTCCTTTATCATTACAAAATATCAATCTTTATTTCTAGTGACATTTTCATTTTAAATTCTATTTTGTCTGATGTAAATATAGTTATTTTAGCTTTTGTATGGTTAATGTTTGCATGATATACCTTTTTCCAATCCTTTACTTTCAATCTATTTCTATCTTTGAATCTAACGTGTTTTCCTTTTAGATAGCATATAGTGGGATTCCATTTTTTAAAAATCCATTCTGCTATTATCTGTCTTTTCAATGAAGAGTTTAATACAAATAAATTTTAGAGTGATTATTGATAAGAAAGGACTTCTGCCATGTCTTACATTTTTGGTCCCTCATTTATTCAAGTATTGTTTTCTTATGTGTTTAGCTGATATTTTGAAGTCACATATTTTCATTTTCTTCTTATCTCCTTTTATTTATATTCTACAGATAATATTCTTGTGTATATCATGGGGATTACAATGACATTCTAAAGTTATAACAATCTGATTTGGATTGATACAAACTTAAGCTCAATCATGTAAAAAATTCTACTTAAAAAAGCTCCATTTCCTGCTTTATATTATTGATGCCAGACATTACATCCTTTTGTTTTGTTTTTGGAAGTCTTGCTCCGAAGTCATCATAGCTCACTGCAACTGCAAACTCCTGGGCTCAAGCAATTTTCCTGCCTTAGCTTTCTGAGTAGCTGGAACCACAGTCATGCATCACCACAACTGGATATTTTTTCTATTTTTTTGTATTGATGTATTCTGATTCTTGCTCCGGCTGGTCTCAAACTCATGACCATAGGTAATCTTCCCATCTTGGCCTCCCAAAGTGTTGGGATTATAGGCATGGTGTCTCAAACTGCTAGCATATTATGCCTGGCCCACATATTACATCTCTATCCTTTGTGTATACAAGAACATAGGTTAATAATTATTTTATGCATCTATCTTTTAAATCCTTTAGAAAACAAAGGATTTAAAACAAATGCAGATTTATATACCAAAATTACAATAATATTTGATTTTACATATGCCCATGTATTTGCCTTTACTCAAGATCTTTATATCTTTATTCAGTTTCAAATTGGCATTCTTTCCTTGAAATGGGAAGGATTCCCTTTAATATTTCTGAGGGCAAGTTTAGTGGTAATGATCTCTCATCTTTTGTTTATTTGAGAATGCCTTACTTTTTCTTGCATTTTTGAAGTTTTGCTGAAAATAGAATTGTTGTTTGATAGTTATATAATCCCACTGCCTTCTGGCCTGCAACTTTTCTGATCACAAGTTGGTTGATAATTCCTTTGAGTATCTTTTGTAACTGATGACTTGCTTTTCTCTTGCTGTTTTGAAGATTATCTTATCTTTGGCTTCTGGAAGTTTGATTATAATGTGTTGTAGTGTGGGTTTCTTTGGACTGTACTGAGTTTCTTGGATTTGAAGAATGATGTCTTTCAAGAGATTTAGAAATTTTTCAAACAGTATTCTTCCAAATAGTTTTTTCTGCTAATTCTTCTCTCTTTCTTCTCTTTATGAGACTCCCATATATATTTGCATGATTGATGCTACCCTACGTGTCCTTTAGATTCTGTTCATGTTTTATTTTGAGACAGGGTCTTGGTTTGTCTCCCAGGCTAGAGTGCTGAGGTATAATCATAGCTCACGCAACCTCAAGCTTCAGGCTTGACTGATCCTTCTGCCTCAGCCTCCTGAGTAGCTGAGACCAAAGGCATGCAACACTATGTTTAGCTAATTGCTAATTTTTCAATTTTTTTATAGAGACAGGATCTCACTCTTTATCAGGCTGATCTTGAACTCCTTACCTCAAGCAATCCTCCTGCCTCTGCCTCCCAAAGTACTAGGATTGTAAGCATGAGCCATCACACTTGCTCTCTGTTCACTTTTCTTCATTCCTTTTATAATTTCAATTATCCTAACTTCAAGTTTTCTTATTCTTTCTTCTGCCTCCTTAAATCTTTTTGAAAATACCTCCAGTAAATTTTTCATTTTTGTCCTTGTATTTCTGAGCTTCAGAATTTGTTTTGTTTTTCTTTATAATTCTTATATCTTTGTTGATAATTTTCATATATTATTTTCTTTATTTGTCCTCTTTGTCCATATTTTCCCTTAGCCATTTGAGCATATTCAAGACATATAATTTACATACTATGTTCATTAATTTCAATGACTTTGCTCTCTTAGGGATGATTTCTGTCCATTTATTTCATTCCTTTAATAAACCACATATTTCTATTTCTTTGTGTGCCTTGGTTTTTTTTCCTCAAAAATGGACATTTTGCTATTTGCTAACTATGGAACATAGATTCTCTTTCTTTAAGAGTTTGCTTTTTTTTTAATTGTTGAAGGCTGCCATAGCTCTATTTTGAAATTTTTTCAAATGTTTTTTGCAAAGACTAATTCTTGTTGAACTCTCTATTCTTTTAGCTTATGGTCACCTACTGTTTAGATAGATTTCCTTGAGAGAGAGAGAGAAAAAGAGAGAGAGAGCCCACCTCTCTGAGTCTTTGAAGACTGGCTCTGTGCTGGGACACTTTTCGTCATAGATAGGTTGTTTGTAAGCCTAGGAATTAGTCCAAGGAGAAGAATTAAAGTATTTGCAAGACTTTTCTGAGACTATGTCTTGTCTGGGCATGCACATAGCTTTCTAAATTCCTACATGCATGTAACTTCTGTTGAAAGTTCTCAATTCTCAAAGATCTTTCAAGTCTTAGATGACCTGTCATATGTTCCCATGCATGATCTTTTGTTCCAGATGCCTGAGGGTTTGTAATCACATTGTAGATTAAGAGCAGTGTCTAGGTCTTATAATAGTGTTTCTATAATAGAATACCTGAGAGTGGATATTTTGTAAGAAAAAGAGATTTAGTTGACTCAGGATACTGGTGGCTGAAAAGTTCAAGATTGGGCTTCTCTCTATCTAGTAAGGGCCTCAAGCTGCTTAACTAATAATGGAAAGTGGAAGGGGAACTGTTTTACAAAGAGGTCATATGGCAAGAGAGGAAGCAGGAGGAGCGAGTGCATGCCAGTTTCTTTTAAAGGACCAGCTTTTGTGTTAACTAACAGAGCAATAGCTCTTTAATCCTGGAGAAAGTGTTAATCTATTTATGAGGGATCTGTCTCTATGACCAAAGGACCTTCCACCAGGCCCCACCTCCTAACTCTGCCACATTGGGTATCAAATTTAAACATGAAATTTAGAGGGAACAAACATCCAAACCATAGAAGCCCATCACTTTTGTTACCTTCATTTTGAGTTAAACAAACAAGCACCTTGCTTCATTATTTCAGATGTCCCCTGGACAAGTTAAGACAAACTGTTCTGTTCTCTCTTGTTTAGGTGAGGGGTGGACTGGGAACTGGATGTCACCTATTCAAGACCAAGTTTCTTGCTGTGCTAGGGAAGAGGTGGGACAAGGATGAGCAGAAAGTAACAAAAGACTTCCCTACAATTCTGAGGATGTTTTTTCTTGACTGAGAATTTGCTTGGTTATAATCTTTGACTGTTTCCCAGAGTTCCTACGAAGTTGATTTAGCCCACTTCTGCCTTTTCATGTTTCTGTGAGGGAGCTTGGAGCTTCCTAGTCCATAATTTTGCTGAGTTCACTGTTTATTTTATAATCAAACTTTTTCTTTGATATAATTTTAGGCTCAAATGTAGTTATAAGTAATAATATTATCCCCTATCCTTTACCCAATTTTCCCCAATGGTAACATCTTGCAAAAGTATAGTACAATATCACATCCAAAATGTTGACAATGTAGTCAAAGTACAGAACATTTCCATCAGCACCAAGATCATTCATGTTGCCATTTTATACCCACACTCACTTTTCATGCAGGCCTACCTCTTTCTTAACTTCTTCAACCTCTCTGATGTTCATTCTTAGAATGTTGTAATTTGAGGAATGATATATAAATGGAATCATACAATATGTAACCTTTTAGGATTTGTTTTTTTTACTTATCATACTTCTCTGGAAACTCATCTAAGTTGTTATATTTATCAAAAATTTGCTCCTATTTATTACTGAATAGAATTCTATTACTGTATATGCATATTCCAGTGTTTATTTACCATTCACCCATTGAAGGACATCTGGAATGTTTTCAGTCTTGAAATATTACAAACAAAGCTTCTATCAACATTTGTGTGAGGGTTTTGTGTAAAAGTTTTCATTTTGCTGGAGTAAGTGCCTAAGAGTGCAATTACTGTATAATATGACAGGTCCCTGTGTCTTAGAAACTGCAGTACTGTTTTCCAGAGTGGCTGTGATATTTTACATTCTTACTAGCAATGTATGAATATTCCAGTTTCTCTGAATTTTCTATAACATTTGGGGTTCACAATTTTTAAAATAAAAATGGCTAAAATAAGTCATTATTAGGAATACTCATTGTAGGATTAATTTGCATCTCCAATAGCTACTGAGATTAAAAATACTTTCATCTGCCATCTGCATATTTTCTTTGGTGAAATGTCTCTTCATGTCTTTTATGCAAGGTCTAATTGGACTATTTGCTTTCTTTACTGTTCAGTTTTGACTGTTCTTTGTATATTATGGATATAAGCCCTTTATCAGATACATCCTTACAAACATTTTATCCAAAATTTTAGTTTTTCCTTTTATTCTCTTATTTTTTTCACACACTAGAAGTTTTTTTATGAAGTCCAATTTATTAATTTTTCCTTTTAAAGATTGTGCTTTTGGTGTCATGTCTTAAGAACTCTTTGCCTAGCTTTAGATCCTGAAGATTTTCTATTATGTTGTTTTCTAAAAATTTTAGAGTATTATGTGTTACTTTTAAGTTTGTGACACATTTTGAATTACTTTAGAATAGGATGTGAAATTAGGTCAAAATTTATTTACTTATTTATTTGCCTATGGATATCTAATTGTTCCACAACCGTTTCTTTCTTTTCTTTTTTTTTAAGAGACAGAGTCTCACTTTGTAGCCCTCGGTAGAGTGCAGTAGTGTCACAGCTCACAGCAACATCCAGCTCTTGGGTTTAGGCGATTCTCTTGCCTCAGCCTCTTGAGTAGCTGGGACTACAAGTGCCTGCCAAAACTCCTGGCTATTATTTTGTTTAAGTTTGGCCGGGGCGGCTCGGCGCCTGTGGCTCAACGGGATAAGGCGCCAGCCACTACACCTGAGCTGGCAGGTTCCAATCCAGCCTGGGCCTGCCAAACAACAATGACGGCTGCAATCAAAAAATGGCCAGGTGTTGTGGCGGGCGCCTGTAGTCCCAGCTACTTGGGAGGCAGAGGCAGGAGACTCGCTTGAGCCTAGGAATTGGAGGTTGCTGTGAGCTGTGATGCCATAGCACTCTATCCAGGGTGACAGCTTGAGGCTCTGTCTCAAAAA
>CAUYRH010053333.1:0-19564 GCA_963574655.1 Perodicticus potto
TTTTCAGTTGAATTTTGAATAATATTACTGTGAGGAAGTATAAGATGAATCTGAACTGTTATATCCTTCCCTAAAGGCAATAGAGAACCTTACTCTCCGATTCCATTCCCTTTCAAGACCAATAAATTAATGTTAAAAAAAATCCCTGTGAACATATGTTCTTGTATAGTCTAAAACCTTTCATAGTGTGTTGTTCATTACAGACATGATTCATGGCTTAAAAGAATTTTTGTTCTAATTTATGTGCACAGACTTGTAACTTTTCTATAAAACATATCAAAGAATAAGATTCAAATCACTCACAGCCATATCAATAATTCTGTTGAGTATGACTTCTAGCTCAATAATGATTAACATGCAACCAATGAATCAAAGTTCTTGCATTTTACTTTCTTTGAAGTAGCAATTTGCCTTGTTTTCATGCAAGACATGAAACCACGAGATGTAAGAATTTAAAAAGGCAAATTCTCAGAATTCCCTTTTTAAAACACTGCAGCCCATTTCTCTACACATTTGCTAAATGTCTTGCAACTTTGTGCATGACAGGAGTCACTCGCTGTCTTTATAAACTTGTGTCTGTCACAATCCAAGTGGTACGTTGCCTAAAACACTGATTTTTCCTAATGCTAGGGAAATGTTTGCTGAATACAAGTTTGCTCATGCATGCTTTTTGCAAATGTATTTCTGTTCTTTGCCATCAGCTGAGTTGCCATTTTAATCGGTCTATGCGTCTGTGAAGCCTGTTCTCAGGCATTTCTTTCCGTCTGAGAGCAGCTGCATGCTGACTCTCTGCACAACTGAGTTTAGCAGAATCCGTACTTGAATCCTTTACATCATTATTATGATAGTGATAAATCAGACAGCACACCATTCGATGAAATCTAAATGGGAAAACTCATTAATATAAAATAATTTCTCATAGCGTATTTTATTGGACACATAAGCAGGTATCATAAATCTTAAGTATTGCATATTTCTATAGTTTTTAAAAAGTGTTTGCCTAAGTTCATGATAGAGACAGAAAAAGAAATAGAAAGGGGGAGGAAGACTTTGAGAGACAGAGAGAGAGACAGAGAGACAGAGAGAGAGACAGAGAGAAGGACAGAGACACAGCAGGTGTCTGAGAAGGCAGGTAAGTCACAGTAAGTTCATACGGGTTTCGTTAGAAATTCATTTTCTTTGGATTAATGTTTCATACATTATTACTGTAATTTATCAATAGGAGATGAGCTCTTACCTATCCAATGAATTTGAGAGAATTTGAGTACCAATAATTTTACTCCTATTCTCACAGAAAATTCTATTTCACCTCAGTGGAGTGTTCCTCTTCACTACAGTACTTGACAAGTGGAAAATCTGACATGTAATAGTTAAAAGTCTTGGTTAAGAAACAAACATATCATGTTCCAAATTTTGTCATCTGGAAAAAGAACAGGCTTCAATTTAGTTCTCTCAGATTTAGATAGAGATGTAAACACTGAACAGCAGACATGTCTACTAAATATACAAATCAGCAAACCCAATGGAAATCAACTCTAGAGGGAAGGGAGCAGGGGAAGTGGGGCTGGGCAAAAACCCACTTAACAGGTACAATGAACTCTATCTGGGTGATGGGCACACCTTACCTCTGACTCAAACATTTAAAAGTGATTTATGTAACCTAAAACATTTGTACGTCCCACCGTGCTTTGAAATGAAAAATAAATAAATATATAAATAAATAAATGTATTTCACATATATTTTTCTGTTAAAATCAATGATTGTTTAGTAATTGATTTGGACAGTTTGGAGTCCAAGAGTTTTCTAATCTGTGATAGCACATTTTCTTCTGTATTTATTTCCCCATATTACAGTTATATCTTTATTGATAATATATGAATAATAATTCTCATTAACTGATATCTCAAGAGACAGTATATGTTTCGTTGTGGTTAATTATTAACAATAACAAATATAAATTTTCATTTCAAGTTTTACATATGGATGTGTACACATCCCTGTATCTATTTACAGTTGACCCTTGCCCAACACAGGGTTTAGGGGCACTGACACCCCTACACAGTCGAAAATCCACACCCAACTTTTGAATTAACTACTGATAGCCTCCTACTGACCAGAGCCCATAGAGATAACAATCAGTTTACAAGTATCTTGTGTATTACATGTGTCAAATGCTATATTCTTACAATGGAGGTAGCTAGAGAAAAAGAATTGTTATTATGAAGATCATAAGAGAAATGTATTTCCTATACATTACATGGAAGAGAATAATCATGAGGTCTTATCCTTGCATTCTTCACATTGTGTAGGAGGAAGAGGAGGAAGAAGTGATATTGGTCTTGCTATTTAAGAGATGGTCAAGGTGGAAGAGAACCCACATATGTTTATCTGTGGATCCTTAAAGTGCAAACCCATGTTGCTTAAGGGCCAACTTTCTATACATATATATAATGCACACACACTATATATACACACACTATTTATATAAATACATAAACATGTATATGTATTGTGTGTGCGACTGAGTTCTTATCAGATGTTTAAAAACATTACCATGTAGTTAATGAAAAGCTTATGATATAAGGGGAATAGTCTTTTCCTTTTTACTTGCATACTTATAGATTTTTTCTAAAGCATCTTTCCAAGAATCTTTGCAAGCTGATGCTAGTTTTATAGTTTAGCTTAGCTAAGTCAATCTAGACAAAATACTCGTAAATGTACGAAACATACATGAGTAAGCTTTGCTGTTCCCGACATGATAAAGGGAATGAGTAGGCGAGGAGCTTCTGCCTTCCGGCGTTTCTGGGGGTTCCTTCCATTTCTACAATTCCTAAGCATCTTTAAGAATGTGTGACCATTCCCCTTTCCCTCTCCTCCCCTTCCAAATGACTTAAACAAAAAAAAGCATCTATGACAAAAAAAAAAAAAAAAAAAGGAATGTGTGGCCATTGGTGACACTGATGCAAGAAAAGAAAAATGAAAATCTGGACAAGTTAAGTTCTACTTTTTATAATTCTAAGATAAAAATAAAGATCATCGGAAGTATTATCGTCGGAGTCACAAATGTCTGTAAGCAGGAAAGGGACCTCCTGGAAACTAAAAGGGGCAGATGGCACCTTGTCAGGACTCTCTACTTTTCATGGATACCTCCCATAAAAATATCTTTGCCTCTAGGTACCTGTGATTCACCTAGGGAAAAATGAAGAGGGTAGGAGCTGGGTGGACAGCCTGATACCCAGGAGATGGAATTTCTTATCAATATCATTATCAAAGATGAATATTTCAATTATTTGATCTTAATAAACTTAAACTGGATCAGTCATTTTGACAATATTATTACTCCAACTAATCAACAAGTGGGTTTTGTGCTGGTAACTCTATCAGAAAAAGATGAAATAATCCTATTTCATATGCTGATCTAGGCTGTGAAGTAAACATAAACCTCAACTATCATATGTGACCCCACTAAACACACAAACACAAATGCACAAATGTGCACTGAGCCGAGTTCCTGATTCTCTAATCCATGCAGCTTAGGGCAATATTTCATGAATCACAAGTTTTCAAACTCAGAATTCATCTTTCTCTGATTTTAAAAGTCTCTTGTTTGACAATGAGCATAGTAAAAGGAAATGATATTTGCCAGTTTCGAATGCTATAAAGTCAGATATTTTTTATCTAGGCCCAAATTATAAAACTCTCCTACTCAAATGTATGCATGAATTTGTATATGTGTGTTAAAAATGTGTGTTTGTGTAGCTATACACTAAAATATTGTTGTTCTTTAGTCACTTAATAAAATTTAAAGTACTACAAAGTTTAATGGAGAAAAAAGCACAGAATCTAGATGCTATGTCTTTCTCTCTTGTAAGTAATGAACTTAAGACAAATAAAAAGGAAAAGAGTTGACAGAAAAATTGTACTATTCTATATAATAACCAATATGTGTGTGTTCTTTTCTTTTTGAACCTGAGTCTCACTTTGTTACCCTTGGTAAAGTGCCGTGGCATCATAGCTCACAGCAACCTGAAACTCTTGGGCTCAAGTGACTTTCTTGCCTCAGCCTCCTGAGTAGCTGGGACTACAGGCACCTGCCACAACTCCTGGCTATTTTTAGAGATGGGATCTCGCTCTTGCTTAGGCTGATCTTTATTAGCAACCCACCCTCCTCGGCCTCCCAGAGTGCTGGCATTACAGGCGTGAGCCACCTCACACGGCCCTATGTGTCTGTTGTGTCACTCTGCAGGTTTAGGTCCTACTGACAGAAAATTATTGTTATTACATCTGTACCCACCATTCGCTTTCTTACACACTCTGAATTAATCACCAAGAAGGTTTTACATTGCTACAAAAGCCTAAGTTTTCTGATTTTCTGTTTTCCTCCTGAACTTAATGCTAAATTCTTTCCCACAAACATTATTTTTACTGAATTGGTCAGCTCCAATGCTTTCCTCATTACAATATTTAAATAAAAACTACTCAACCTCATGTGATTTTACCTAACTGATCTCCCTACAGTTCTGTAGTCCAATATTATTTCTGAAGACAGGTACAGTCAGAAGCACACGACGATTGGCATGTGGCTTTCCAAGCTCACTTCTTCCAGCCTCTTCCCTGAAAATCCTTCACTATACACCGGATATTTGTTTCCAAGTGTTTTCTCTCCAAAAAGATTTTTTTTTAGACAATTCCTACCTGTAATTTACAACATCAAACGAATAAACCCATGCTTTCTGGAAAGTCTTCTAATACTTTTGATAATAATCCTTTGGTAAATAATTAGTCATCTCACTCTTAATATTTCATTTGTGTTATATTTTTGTGTAGGTTTCTATAAATCTGTGTGATATCTTATTGCTTCTCAAAAGTCCTTTTCACTAGAGACTTGAAACTTTTTTACAGATTGACTTCTGCCCTCCTTCAATTCATACATTGAAGTACTGATCTCCGGGAGTTAGGTCACATCTTTCAGGCCACTTGAGACAGCATCTTCACAGAGGTTGTCAAGTTAAAGGAAATTTTAAGTTGGGTCCTAACAGCTGACATGTCATTATAAAGAAAAAAAAAACTTGGAGACAGACCTTCACACAGGGAAAATGCCAAGTGAAGATGAAGCGTGATCAGAGTGATGCATTTGGAAGTCAATAAACATCTAACACAGCCAGCAAAGCCCTGAAAGCTCGCCAAGAGGCGTGGAAGTGATTCAGAGTTCCCGGAAGAAACCTACCCTGCCAACACCTTGGTTTGGGATTTCTGGCTTCCAGAAGTCATAGACAATACATTTCCTGTTGTTTAAGCTATAAGAAATATATTGTCTCACAGGTTTTTTAGGGGGGAGGGTAGAGTAGGCCTAGTAAATTTAATATATTCCTCAAAGAGAAAAAACAACTCTTTCTGCATCTGAAAAGCATGAGGCTGCCACAGAGTAAGGAGTAGATAGACAAAAAACGGTCTTTTAACTCATTTACGTATTCAAATAGGCTGAGCTTTTATCTTATTTAAATAAATACATAGAAGAAAATTTGCTGACTTTAGATTTCTAAATCAAGTGAGTAAAAGTAATGAAATTTTTATTTCATTGAAGCAAAATCTAATCTACACAAATGTATCACCTGCTATTTCTGGTAATAAAGGCTAATACATTATCGACGTTATTTGCATTTTCACAATATTCTTGTGTTATACGCATTCTTCCTACTAGACTATTCCGTTTATTGTCTTCTTAACATTGTACAAATTGATATAAATATTTTATTTTTATAAATGTTAAAAGTCATGTGCATTTTTTTATATTATGATTTCATCTGACAATCATTATTTTATTCTTTGCATATTTATAGTACAATTCTTATAAAATATGATATAATAACGGCCTGACTAAGCAAAACTTTATATTAAGCAAAAGGTTACATTGATGGTATTGCATAAAGCTTTAAAATACCCATATCATATTTTAAAATGTTACAGTTTTTCACATAGAATCAAAATGAATTTGGGATCTTAAATATCACTATATTAAACTTTAAAAATTTCTAATATCTTTATGACATGTGTAATCGTAATTCCTCCATGACATTTTTATAAAGAAAAGTGTCTCTAATATATAAAGTACGCTAAAGGATAAAGCATTATGCCAATTCATTCATTCTCCACCCTTTGCCAAATAACAGCTCACATATTTGCAAATGGCACATACAAACAAAAATAAGAATTCAGCAAAGCTTTGGTCTCTGAATGACTTTTTTGCATGAGATAATGCCAGCTTTTGAAAGCTGTGACATTCCTTTAATATATGTGTAAATTTCATATGAACAGATGTTTCTTTAGGTTAAAATTATTATTTCATTAACTTAGCTTGATAATAAAAACATACTAAATGCCTTACTATTCTGTAAAGAGAAACATTAAGAATAAGCTAAAACATATTTTGAAAGTGAGAGGGACGTGTCTACCTGCACTTCAGGCAGACATGGAGCATACGTACAGAGCATGTGGTTGGCTTTGTCCTACAGGAAGGGAATAAACTATTTCTGAGTAAAATAATGGGATTTTTCTTTTTTTTATCATCAAAGGAAAACATTTATTCTCTTTTGTTTTAAGCGCATACATTTATTGATGGATTGATAAATATAATTTTTTATTTGTTATTAAATCATCTATCATGTGTACATTAATGCTTTTATGGAGTACCAAGTGCTGATTTCATATACAATTAGGAACACTTACATCGCACTGGTTAATATATACCTCATCTCGTTTTCTTCGTTATTGTGTTAAGACATTTATACTCTATATTTAATAGATCTGTTATGTACCCTTGCAATATGCACCATAGGTGTGATCCCACCATTCACCCTCCCTCAATCTCACCTCCTCCCTTCCCTCCCATTCTCCCCTCCTTCCTTCATCCTGGGCCATAGTTGTGATCTTCTTCATATGAAAGTGTGAGTGAAAATTGGTTTCATAATACTACTGAGTACACTGGATATTTTTTCTTCCATTCTTGAGATACTTTACTAAGTAGGATATGTTCCAGTTCCATCCATGTAAACATAAAAGAGGTAAAGTCTCCATCTTTTTAAAAGCTGCATAATATTCCATGGTGTACATATACCACAATTAATCCATTCATGGGTCGATGGACACTTGGGCTTCTTCCATGACTTGGCTATTATGAATTGAGCTGCAATGAACAATCTGGTGCAAATATCTTTGTTATAAAGTGATTTTTGGTCTTTTGGATATACATCTAGTAGAGGAATTGCAGGATCAAACAGCAGGTCTGCTTTTAGATCCCTGAGTATTCTCCATACATCCTTCTAAAAGGGATGTATTAGCTTACACCCCCACCTGCAGTGCACAACTGTTCCCTTTTCTCCACATCCATGCCAACATCTGTAGTTTTGCGATTTTGTTATGTGAGCCACTTTTATAAGTTAGATGATATCTCAAAGTGATTTGCATTTCTCTGATGATTAAAGACGATGAGAATTTTTTCATATGTCTGTAGGCCATGCTCCTATCTTCTTCAGAGAAGCTTCTGTTCAAGTCCCTTCTTATTCATCTTCTAAAATAATCCAAAGTTTTATTCAGACCTGATAAACAGATGGTTTGGTCACTAATGTTGACTTTGATCAAAACACATCTGCCCTTCATGAGACAGGAAGAAGAGGAGGAAGACAGGAAGCAAAGAAATTGGACAGACTGAACTTTCCTTTAAGTCTGTGATCGAAATTGCCCTCAGTCTTTCTTTAGTCTAGATCTAAGTAGTTAACTATTTTTATAACCTATGCCGTATTTAACAGGCTTTTAAGCTTTGCATATTGTGCCTCTTTTTCTTCTAAAATGTATTAATGCAATTTGAGCATCTCATTATTCAGTGAATCGCCGATGGTTGAATTTTGAACTCTCTGCATTGCAGGGTGTCCCCGAAGTCATGGTACATAGGGAAAATGGGGAGATGGGGCTCAGTGTACCATTATCAAAAGAATAGTCACTAAGAATTTTACAAAGTATTTACAAATATTTACAAAATATTCTCTATGTGCTGGCCACCTCTTTCTATGCACACACGAAGTCTTCTCCCCCACTCATGGTGAACATCTTCCAAGATATTGGTTGCTACGTGATTTTTCCTATGTTTGCAGACATTTGTAACACCCTGTAGTCTGCAGTGATGTATAGCAAAACTTTTGATTTTTTGTTTGTATGGCTTATATTTTGCTGTGACTTTGATCAATGAAGTCTCTCTGCAAAAGGTAGCACTTTTTCTCACTGTATGTTTTTCAACACAAAGTGAAAATTTGTTGAAACATACAGCACAAAATGTGTAGATTTTAAAAGGTCTTCAATAACAACCACTTAGATAACACATATATTTATTATTCTATCTCTACAGAGATAGTTGCTTTTAAAGCGAAACCATCTTCTTATCTAATCATGTTGTTGGCAGAACTTAGTTTCTTATGGTTGTTACAGAGCTGAGGTTCTGATTGCTCTCTAACTGCCCATTTAGGGATATTTCTAGATTTCTGGAGCCACCTTCATCCATCCTCAACACTGGCATGGCAGGTCAGGACATGATCAAGCTTTAAATAGCCCCAGTTTTTCTCTTGTTGCCACATCACTCACATCTGCTCTGCTTTCCTCTTCCACTTTGAAGGATGCATGCAATTATACTTGGCCCTCCTGGATAATGTAATATGACATCCCTATTTTAAGGTCTATAACTGTAATGCCATCTGCAAAATCCCTTTGCCAAGTCACGTAATGCCAGTAAGATGTGGATATTATTAATAGATAGTGTGCGTGTGTCTGGGGAAGGAGGGCGTCATTCACTCCATCACAGAAAGCCTTTACGAGAAGTCCCCCTAATTTTCTACTATATTACTAGTACTATATTACTATACTATATTACTAGTTTTCTCCCTTCTGGTTGTTGTGATTGTAAACTGCATCTCTGGAAAATATTTCACATGCCAGTTTCTCCTGATTCTTTTCACAGCTTTCAGTAGTTTCCTCTCACTCACATGCAGTAGAGAGCCCAGATGTGGGTTCAGAATAACAAAGTGAATATTTTTGGACAGCTCTGAGTGGCATCTCACTCTAGGGGTCTGTCCTATAAATTTTAGCTGTCTTCTCCAAATTCTATCCTCTGCTTTCTAATTTATTCAGAAGACTGGGTTTTATTTCACCTCCCACTTCCTACCTTACAGCCTATAAAACACTCTTCCTCATCTTTTTCCTCTTTGCTGGGAGACCACGTTCCATACTCTTTACTGTCCAATATCTAAAACTACTGTTTCATATATTTTGTCTCATTTTATAGTTTTTTTTTGTTAAAGATAGCTTGAGAACAATTCTTGCAGCAATTTTTATGAGCAGAAACTGAAGCCCTTCAATAGATAAGAAATTTCCTTATAACAACTTGCATGACACATTTTCTATCATGTAATAACTAATTGATCAGTCGGAAAGTTTCATTTTTGTTTTCCCAAATTTTCTTATTGATTATAAAATCTAACTTATTAAGGAGTAATTTCTGTTTAGGATGAGAAATAATACTAGAGCCAAAATTGCTCACTGTTTGAATGGCATTCTTTTCCTTTTTCATAAGAATAGGTGATAAGAATGTCAGTGCTGAGTGTGTCAAAGACCTGCCACGCTAGTGAGAAAAAAATAAAAAGGCATCACTGTTTGAAATAAAGGCAATATTTGCTCAAATAACATATTTGTACTATAGTGTTTAGATTTTTAACTATGTATTTGCAGCTCTTAAAACTGTAATTGGAACTATTCGAGGAAAAAATAGATATTGTGAGTCTGAATTTATCTTATACCTAACTCTAGTCACTGGCTTTTTCTCTTAGTGAAACATTGTCATTTATAAGAGAATTTTATGCACTTTCAAGAGAACCAGTCTTTTTGCAGATTAATAGGCTGTATTTCAAAGAGGATACACGATAACTTTGATAGAAGATATAATTCTGCCCTCATTTATACATTTTTTCTAAGTGCTGAAACATGGAGAAATTGTCAGGAATGTTATTTATAATTTGAGAATAAAAATAACCACTGATTTATGATACTGAGTTTCGTCTCGATCATTCACAAAATGAGAATGCCTCACTCCTAATATAACTCGATTCCACTTTACCTGTATAGTAGAACCATTGCAAAACTCAAGTAAATTAACTGACAAAAAGCAAATACATAGACGCCTCCTTCTTAATTTTAATGTATGCCCTGTGTTAAAAACCACTTCTTCAATGAAAATGAAATAGAGCTAAATAAATAACCCTGTAAATAAGCATCTAATCCTAAATATCTGTAAACTTATTAATCTACACATAGCTGGGGCTGTTGCTTTGTTTAAAAAATAATTAATTTTTCTAGGGACAATGACAAATATCTTGGATTTAGTTTTAATGTCTTTTTTAATTTAATATATTTTACATTTTTGAAGGAATATATGTTTTATTATGATATACATTATGGTATACATTATTTCCCTTTCTTAAAATGATACCACAACATCTGAATATTTTTTACAAAGTTACACTATTCTTGAGTACAAAATTACTTTTGTTAAGCTTCAATTACAATGGGGTAAACAATGACAAATAAATCATACTACTAAACAAAGGCAGAAAATTGTGTTTTAATTCTAAAATCTTTCACAAATTTCTGTCTCCTTTTTCCTGCCAGTAAAGAGTAACTATAATTGTTAATTCTTTGCTCTCCTTCATACCTCACTTGTCCAGTTTTTTAGTATGTAATGAACATATTTGTTGTTCCTCCAAAAGTTTGGAATTCAGGGGATACCAACAATGGCAACAGCAACAAAACAGCTAAAAGAGGGCAAGTGGAGAAGTGTTTTGACAAGAAGAAACATCTGTAATACTTGTGCTTGTGTGGTGTGGATGGAGCCTGGGATTTAGCACTGGTGCTCTGATCTGCCAGGTCTGCAGGCTCCTGGGAAATACACAGGGAGTTAAAGGAAGAACTTGGTAAGACTGAATTAACCTATGACAATACTTATTATTATAGCATATCACATGTTTCAGAGAAGGCTTTACAAGTGGAGTAAATTGACAATGGATCGTTAAGAAAGTAATTTGGATCGTTCTAAATGCACAGTTCAGCACACTGAGAGGGGTGGGTCATCTCAACGGTTTTAATTCCATTCTGCTTCAAGGGAGTATGATATTTTTCATTAGTAGTTTTACTAGAGCTATAGAAGATATTGCATAGAGAAACATAGATGAGAAAGCTTTCCTCTGGAAAAAGCTTTGGCGGTCCACCACATATGTACACCAACTTGGAGCCTTCTATGGTCTAAGAGGGTCTAAATCTGGAAACAAGCTCTGCTGAATTAGAGAGAAGGGTGTTGACCCCTCTCATAGGCAGCCATGTTCTAGGGAGGGGAGGGACTTGTGTCCTGCCTTTTGTCCTATGCTTTGCCACCGGTCTGTCTCAAGACCTGTTAGGCACCAGGTTGTAGCTTAACTCACGGATAAATCTTTCTCTCACATATCTTATCATAAACCAGGGCCGTGTTGATAATTTGTAAGTAGACTTGTTCCTAGACACCTATTTTCCCCACAGAAATATTTACTGTTTCTCTTATTACTAGAAAACTTGGAAATAAATTAATGAGGAGTGAAATAATATGTATATCTCCTATAGTTTATGCATTTCTACTGAGTTGCAAAAGAATTGTTTACTATAATGATACAATAATTATTGTCAGACAGGTATATTTTATAATTATTAAATCTTATAAAAGTTTAATATTACTTAAGAACTAGACTTTTTATTGTGGAAAGTAACATGATCTGCTGTATAAATTTTATACGTACAATAAAAAGACATTGTGCTATCTAATTTGTCATTACTTAGACATCTTTAAAAATATGGCAACATATGCTACTGTAAGTTATTTTACAAAATATCCCCACTATAAACTGAGGGCAATTGAAGGCTCATTGATGCAACATGGAAGGTTAATTAAGCTCTTAGGATTTAAAAGACAGATGTGTAAGTCATGAAAAATTAAGAGAATTATCACTCAAATATTCAAAATTTAGAATTAAATTGGCACCAAGGCCAACAAGTAAAATAAAACCAATGCCAAATAGTCTGTTTAGTACATGGAAAAACTTTAGAGAAAGAATATAAAGAATGAACTCATGAGAATATTGGTTCAAAGTTTTTACCTTTGTGAAATATTTATTTAGTCCTTGTCTGTGGTGTCGAAGTCTGACCATGTCTTGCTACAGCAACTGAAAGTTGTGGTAACCCAGTCCCACAGACTTATGGGGAACATGAAGTCATATTTAGTAAACTCAAGTGGAAGATTTAGAAAAGCTAAGAACAGCCTTATTTTAAATGTATATGTGAATTTTCCAATAGCACTTAGAATTAATCTTCTCTTTGTATTTTAGATATCAACTCATTTGAAACCCATTCTATTTTGAGATAGACAACATACCTTCTCTTTTGACCTAGAAGCTACGAAGTGTGATGGACTCTATGTCTGTTTCTCCTAAAATGCAGAACAAGTAAGAGTGAAAGTACAAAATGGGAAGAAAGGTGAAATTCTCAATTTGCAAAACAGAAGGACCTAAAATGACAATGTAAAATGCGAGGGGTGTGTAGTGTACCGTGTGAGAGCTGCTTTCAAAACTATTCCTATTTAAATTGATCAAAGCTGGTTGTCCAGTGCATCGATGACATGGATGTGCCGGTCCTTCTAAATGACCCGGTGCTTTTGTCTGTTACTTTTGTCTGTTACTCTTCACAGTAGACTCCACTGCACAACACACTTTAATTAGGTAATTGCAGTGGTTTTTGCTAAGAGCACACATGCCAGAATGAAGGAGTATCACACTGCTAAGTAGCTTGACCTTTTGGTCTTGTCTGAATTTGTGGCTGAAAGCAGATGTGACTCTGGTGGTGTGTCATGCAGAATAATGACAGAATAATCACTGGGGCATAAAACTCCAACCTGTAGGGAGTTAATCATGAGTATTAATCTCCACCACATTCTTCTATTCTTGGAGGATAATAGAAGTGACAGAAATATTTCATTTTGTTTGCTTAATATAAATGAATGGCAAATCACTGTCTCAGATTGTAGATGAACTTAAAAAAGAAAAACAGTACATATTAGCCAATTTGAAGTTGCATAGTAATAATCGTTTCTATTATATCTGACTTTTGTACTGTGGTGGTCTCCTTGTAAGACTCAGTGGATGCATTTCTATTTTGTCGACTTCTTATAAATAGTGTCCTTAGTCACAGAGATTAGAGCACAAATTCAAGGAAAATACCTTTTCCTGTTTTCCATTTCCATTTGAAATAAATCATAATGGTGATGAAACAAAAGACAAACAATGTTCTTTGTTTTGAACCCCAATCTGCCTTTTTAGTAAGTTATCAGCCATGAAATTACTGGCTATATTTATGCATTATTAATGTTACTTTGCCACAGTTAAAATGTCATCAATAATGCCTCATGCAAAGATTTGAAAAGAGCTTTACACAATGAAACCAGGAACCAGAAGACTTTATGACACTATCTCTTCTCCAGTGATAAAGGTATTATCACATTTGAAGGTAAGGGAAGGTGATACTTTGGGCTTTTTGAGCATTTGGGAAAGAAGAACGTGCAGAAAAGATGGAAGAAATGAAAAGTCAAGAAGCTTTTACTGTAACCAGTAAGTGATTCATCATTTTATGCTAAAAGAATTTGCTTAGCTAAACTTGCTGAGTGTGTGGTGCACAGTAATACTATGCATATTTGCTCAATCCAAATGGAAAATTTTAGCAACAATGTGCTAGCCACTTAGCTATGCAGCAGGCCCATTTTAAAAGACTTATGCCATACATGAAGTAGTAACATTCGGTATTAACCCAACACCCTTGATATATTTGTGAAAACATAGTGATCACATTTTGAAATAATGTAAAGTTTCTGACTGACTATAGAAAAGGGAGGGAATAAACCCTGAAAGGTTTAAGTTATGTTGAACTTGACCTATGGGGAGGACACTTCAAATGTGGCACAACATTAGTTGTCAACTATGAAAATATTTAGGATAACCAGTAAGAATCAACCTCAGTTACTTCTAGCAGAAACTCAATTATCAAGTCATTCAGCAATGCTATCTATCTTTAGAGCTACGTTCAGTCTAAAGATAATTTAAATATTAGTGCTGATGACCTTGGTCAAACACGTATCAGGGAAAGCAATTGCTGGAGAATATGATACTTCACGGTCTGTGAGTATTGCCCACCTGAGGCTGCCTAGGGATGCTTCTAAATCAGAAAAGACATTAGAGGTGATTGAGTGAGTTCTGTTCTCATATTCCTGGCTCTGTTATGGCCATTTTGGAATAGGGTTATGCGCTATTTGGTAATCATGACATTCTGTTTCTACTGGATTAAATATCATCTTCCTGAAAGAAGTTCAAAACCTACACTGAAAGTCTATTTGAGGTCAGAATGACTCAGAAAGTTTATAAATATGAAAGGGAAGATTTCAACTATAATATCAAAGACCCTAAGGAAATTATTAAAGCTATGAGCTTCATTTGGGACTGAAGGAACTTTTGGTCTTCTCCTTAAAATGTATCTGCCTACCTAGAAACGGCGTTTTGCTTCTGACCTGGGCTACAGTCTTTTCATACTAAATGCTTAAGACATTAATTCTATTATTAAAATTATTGAATGTATAGCAGTAAAATAAGTTATATGGTAAAGAAAGAATGACAAATGATAAGATAAGCAACTGTTTGAATTTATTTATAGTGGGTTTTTTTTACACAATACGATGGAGGAATCTTACAGAAACATAAACAATATTGGTTTGAAAATAATTAAAAGCTTAAAAAACTATTAAATGTAAACTCAGGATTAAGTAAACAAGGGCATATATAAACAATATCAGTACTGTGATATAATTATAGCTGGAAGTGAGTAATTCAGTAAATTAGAACAAAAATGAAAATGTTACTTATCTCTTCAACATTCTGAAAAATATACCCCTCTTAATAAGCTAAGTAATATACCATCATTGAACTGATAAATTCAAACAGCTCCTTCATGGAGTGATTTTTATGTAAAAATAACCTAGTGAGAAATACATTTTCCATTCCAAAGGGACATCTTTAAAAAGAAATCAACTAGGTGTAGCAGGGCTATGCCTTACAGGAGAATGTGAGAGATAACCGCGTGGCGCGGTTAAGAAGAGAGTCAATATTTTAGTTTCAACATGATGGTGTTACTTCAGTAGCTTTGTATTCCTGACCAGGTCCAGTTTTATGCAGTCTTTACCGTGCAGTTGATGGTAATGGCTTAAATAGTAATTGTTAAATAACATCGATAATTAGTATCACTATTATTCTTAGCCATGGGGAAGAGCATGGGTGGTAAATATCAAGTAGTAAGCAAACATTACTTATAAATATATTATTATTAAGTGTGAGGTAGGAAGGAAACAGAGGATAATTATAAAGGATACACGTCATGATCTTGTGACAAAGATTTTATTAGCATTATAGTTTCTATAATTAGTATGTGTGTACATATGCACATAGACTACATATGTGTGCACTATATTGAAATAATGATAGCTTTACTTCTATACATATCAGTAATTCAAAGGGAATTCAGTCTTTTCTGTCATATATGGTTGGGTAAGAGGTTAACTTTATTATTTTTCATGCAGAAGGTAGACAACTTTTACCAGATAATTTATCCTCTCCTTAGTGATTTAGAATACCACCAACAATATATTTCATTTCATATTTGCATGGCTCTGATTCAGAGCTCTTCAACTCTATGATTTAT
The DNA here is from genome assembly GCA_963574655.1 of Perodicticus potto. NCBI lineage: Eukaryota > Metazoa > Chordata > Mammalia > Primates > Lorisidae > Perodicticus > Perodicticus potto. The sequence goes on from CAUYRH010053333.1 coordinate 15,857, forward strand.
GTATATAATATTATGAAAATTCTACAATCTTTTTAATACTATAAATTTGTATTGTGTTGTAATGTCTTTTAAGAAAATCTGCACTCTACTCTTTAAACACATTTCACAATTACAATATCATATTTATGACATTGCTTCTTTAGGTAAATAAAAAATTACTTTGTCAAGAATAATTTAACATTTTCTTTCACTTTTCATGTAACAAATCATTCATAAAAATAAGGTGTCCTTGTTGGAAAAATATTGTCTTAATAAATGGCCTAATATCTTTTGATAATTTTAGATAGTTGTAGTAAATAAAGCCCACGGTATTATGAAAATAACATGTCTTGTTCTTAAATAGGTGATTACTTAAATATACAACACACAATTCAGACTGCTTTTCAATAATTCTATAACATAGTAGCAGGTAAAGTAACTGATTGATGACTGTATTATATATTTTATCCCATTGAAGAAAGTTTACATTTTCTATGTTTTTCATTTTTCCTCCATATCTAACAGGTTTTTCTCAATTCCTTGTCAATTAGTTTTGGTTTTATGTCAGTTATGTGGCAATATTTATGTCTGTCAAAACAAATTTTGATTCAAACCATAACTTATTTTTGCACATATTCTTTAGTATTTTTGTTTATTTTGTCACTGCTCTAACTGATTATGAATTTAAAGCTGCTGGTTTGGAATCATTTTCATGTCTTTGGCATAGACTCTGAGTATAGTCAGAACACAAACATTTTATATGACTTTTAAATCAAATGGAAGTTTTATAAAGCTGCCCGGAAATGTCAGATTCACATTTTACCCTTGTCAGAGTTCTCATTTCAGGTGACTTTTTTCTTAGTCACTACTACACATGTGCAAACGTATTCAAAAGTTTCCATAGAATGAAATATTAAAAAAAAAAGTCTTCCACAAATTTTACTCTCTAATTATTTCATCTTTCTGCTCTTCTTTGTTCAGTTTTTAATCACTTCAGAGATAAAAAATTAACCAAATAAGCTCATTCTATATAGGCAAATTCAACTTTGTATTTTAAATATTTGCCATGATATATTGTGTACATTGTGACTGGATAACAGAAAACAATTCAGAAGCTAAATAAAATTATATTAAAATGTTTTTTAAAGGAGCTGTTCTTGAAATGTGAAAGCTAATATTTATTTCACTGTTTCTGTAAATATTTCAGGAATGTAGAACAACTATTTCCTTTCTTTCAAATATCTATGTGATGGGTTCTTGAAAACTTCAACACATATCCATTAACATTCCATTCTCAGTGATTAAGATCGACTATTTGTAAGACTGCTCAGCACACTAATGATTAGATTTATTGCTGAGCATATTTCCATCTTTGTCCTGTCAGATTTGATATGTGGTCAACGTATTACAGAGGAACCTAAAAATTCAGAGGGATGTTCTCAAATTTGAGCAGCATTCACATGCATACTTTATTGATGGGGAAGATTGTGTGTAAGTTAAAATAGAACTCATTCTCAAAATAAGCTGTGAGTAAAAATTATGTACATTAATAGCAAAACAGAGATTTGTTATAGGACTTTCAACAAAGCATATTGAAAACATAATTTACTTTGTAACTCCCTGCTCCTGAAGCACAACACACACTTAGCTAATGCTTGGGAAATGAAATTGGCAAACACCTGGAAGAAGCGGTAAGTCTTATTGGCTGGATTTTCTTTATGTTCTTCCTGGGTTTGATGGGGGATAGGCTGTCTGGTATTTCCAAACATGCTCCCTATCAAAAGATAGACATAACTCCATTGAAAGATAAGAAAACAAGAACAGAAAAGCAACTTTGTTGAAGGTTAAAATAAAATTATTATGCCTTAAAACTGCATTTATTTGAGGAATATGAAATTATATCCATTGACTAAATTGCTATCAGAAAGCAAGAGTTAAAATGATTAAAGAAAAATAAATTATATATAAAAGACCAAACAATATAGATTAGAATCTTAAAGCAATGAAATCCAAGTGATCGAAGGAACCAACCTCTCCTCAAACAGTTTCACTACTGACTATGAATCTGGTACAAATTGTGGTGGCATTCTTTGCCCAGTATTGGAAAATGCTAGTAATTTACTCTGCTTATGAGATGAGAAGACAGTGTGAGCAATTTTTGCCAGTAAAATATGGTGATGCCTGCTACAAACAAGTGAAGATTCCTTAAATTTACTCTTTAATCAATGGGAAGACAGAAGCAGCTTCAGTGAGATTTCAGTATATGACCTCAATGCAGGTGACTAGCATTTATTTTTCATTTTAGCATCCCAAATACTTTAACAATGCCTGACTATAGATAATCTTAAATAAGTCCATTTAACAAGCTTATATGCAGAGAAGGAAAACAAAGTGAAAATGTGATAACACAAGGAAGAGGAAGCGTCAGTCTCATGAGGTCACCTGTCCTACCATTGCCAGCTTTGCAAATGGAAGACGGGGGTCGTGTGAGAAAGTATGTGAGAAGCCTCTACAACACAGTAACTTCCCCTTGTAGATAGAATAAAGAATACGAGACTCCAGTCCTGTGACTGTGAGGAGCTGAATTCTGTGAAAAATCTAAATGATCAAGGAACCCAAGTCTTCCCAAGAGCCACCAGAAAGGAACTCAACCAGTTACTACCTCAATCTAGCCCAGTGAGACCTTCCTGGAATTCAAAGTTTAAGGTGTCTTAAGAACCAAAGTTTCTAGCAATGTGTCATAGTATAAATTGAAACTAATACATGTCTCAGTAAGCATGTGCTTAAAAATAAGTAGAGGATGGGTGGCGCCTGTGGCCCAAGGAGTAGGGCGCCCACCCCATATACCAGAGGTGGTGGGTTCAAACCCAGCCCTGGTCAAAAACTGCAACAACAACAAAAATAAAATAATAAATAAATAAATAAATAGAGGAAAGCACCATCCCAGAAAGGAGCAAATGTAAATCTCTTTTTGATGTGAAACTTCAGCCATGAGATAATATATTTTCTAAGATGTTATTTTTAATACGATCACTTCCCCCCCTTGTTTTAAAGACAAATCTTTCATTTTCCTTCATTTCAAAGATTTGGATTAAAACGAAGCTTGTTCAGAGTGATCGTTGGTGCTTAATCAGCTTCTGACTTTTAGAGCAGTGTCAAAATCTACCACGTTTTTACTACTTCAAAGGGAAAGTCTTAAGTGTCTCCTGACCCCACATGTTCTAGCTTTGCTAAGAAAAAAGATTAGTTCAGTTACTCCAGGTTAAGGTTATAATTGCCATTCTACAATTTATGCCACGCGTCACTGTCTGATTCCCAACAAATAGTAAGGAAACATGATGAAATCCCAAAATCAGAGATGCTGGCGTGGATGTGGAGAAAAGGGAACACTTCTACATTGCTGGTGGGAATGCAAACTAGTTCATCCGTTTTCGAAAGATGTTTGGAAAATACTCAGAGATCTAAAAATAGACTTGCCATTTGACCCTATAATTCCTCTGCTTGGTATATACCCAGAAGACCAAAAAACACATTACAACAAAGATATCTGTACCAGAGTGTTTACTGCAACCCAATTCATAATCGCTAGGACATGGAAGAAGCCCAAGAGCCCATCGACACACGAATGGCTTAATAAACTGTGGTACATGTATACCATGGAATATTACGCAGCCTTAAAGAAAGATGGTGACTTTTCCTCTTTCATATTTACATGGATGGAGCTGGATC
>CAUYRH010053334.1:0-44105 GCA_963574655.1 Perodicticus potto
ACCTCCAATTCCTGGGCTCAAGCAATTCTCCTGCCTCCGCCACCCAAGTAGCTGGGACTACAGGCGCCCGCCACAACGCCCGGCCATTTTTTGGTTGCAGCCGTCATTGTTGTTTGGCAGGCCCAGGCTGGATTCGAACCCACCAGCTCAGGTGTACGTGGCTGGCACCTTAGCCCGTTGAGCCACAGGTGCTGAGCCAGTAGCCTTAGTTTTTTATTAAGTTGAACTACATGAAATTGTCATTTTCTAGGTCAAAAATGATTACATACGCAGAAATTTCATATGGTCACATATAAAATAGATAACCTTTCTCATGATAACGAAATTCTTTCTCTTTCCAGTTTGCTGAGTAATATTTTCAAGAACAGCTCTTGTATTTAAATACTTTTTCTGCATCTGTCAAGATGGTTAGATGATTTACCCTGTTATGTGAACTACATTGATTGATTTTGAAATATTAACTCAATTGTATGGTTCCTGGATAAATCTTGCTCGATCATATATTCTATCAGTTTTATACATAATTGGATTCACATTGTTAAAATTCCCTGAGGATTTTGGTGTCTATGTTGATGAAAGATTGGCTGCACTCTGGCTGGTAATGTTTCCATGAGGTTTGTTACCAGAGTTCTGCTAGCTTCACAAAACAAGGTAGAAAGTATCCTTGTTTTTTTCATGATCAGGAAAAGTTTATGTAAAATTAGTATTATTCATTCCTTAAATATTTGAAAATTTCATCAGTAAAGTCATCTGAGCCATGAGATTTCTGTGAGAAAAGATTTTTAATGATATTCAATTTTCTTACCAAATGTGAGTTTTCAGGGTTTTTTTATTTTTTTTTATTGCCAGTTTTGGGAAATTGTGCTATTCAAAGACTGTCTCCATTTCATGCAAATTGTCAAATTGATTATTGTAACATTGTTGATATTTCCTTTTTGTCTTATTAGTGTCTGTAGAATATGCAGTGATACCCCTCTCTTTTTTATTCTTATTATTGATAACGCGTTTCATCTCTTCCTGCTATTGAGAAGTCTCACTAGGGTTGTATTAAGTTGATTGGTGTACTCAAAGTTTCACTAATCAGCTTTTAAATTTTCTTTATGGTATGTTTGCTTTTTATCTAATAAATTTATGTTCTTTCCTTTACTGTTTCCTTCTCCCTTCTCTGGGTTTGATTTGCTGGGTTTGTTTCTTTTCCTAGCTTCTTGAAATTCAAGCTTAGATCATTGATTATCAATCTTCTTTTTTTTTTGGCCAGGGCTGGGTTTGAACCCGCCATCTCCAGCATATGGGGCCGGCGCCCTACTCCTCTGAGCCACAGGCACCACCCCAACCTTCTTCTTTAATATATGCATTCAAAGCTACGAATTTCCCTCTAAGCACTGTTTAAGTTGGATCACACAGATTGTGATGTGGCATATGTTCACCATCATTCCATTCAAAATATTTTCTGATTTCCCCTCGGTGTTTCTTCTTCAGCCCATAAGGTATTTAAGAATATGTTACTTAACTTCCAAGTTCTTAGGGATTCTTAAGTTATTGTTCTTTGAGAGGTTTCTCGTTTAATCCCCCTGTTAGGGCAATGAGCATAATGTCCTACTAGAGCCAGATGAATTGCTCTATGCCTAGCAAACAGGCCCACACTATGATCGCTGAATGCATTTTCCAGCGTTCTTTTAGCTACAATGAAATCTGCACCTGACCACCTCCACGTGGCTTGGCGCTAGCCGAGGTCCTCCTGTGCCCTGAGAATATCCGCCTCTGCCAATGAATGAAAGACCCCTCACCCCATCATCATGTTAGCTCCGCCACCCTGTGACCTACTCCTGTACCCTTAAAAACCTCAACCTAAAGCCACCTGCAGGCCTGCTGTCTTTTCTGCACAGCCCTTCACTGCATGGAAGCTTCCCCCCAATAAATGCTGCCGCTGGACTAACTTCATCTCCCTGCGCCTCTTTCTGGCTGACCTGAGGACCCTGACACCTACTATGATCAGAAAATATGCTCTGTGTGATTTTAATCAATTTAAATATGTTGTCACCTGCTTTGTAGCTCGGCCTATGGTCCATCTGGGTAAATGTTGAAAGGAATGTGTAGTCTTCAGTGTGTGCTGGTTCTGTAAGTGTCAATTGGGTCAAGCTGGTTAATTGGGTTAATAAAATCTCTGTCTTCGCTGATTTTTCTTTTTCTCTTCATTCTATTAGTTCTGAGATATATATTAATGAAAATCTCCAACTATAATTTTAATTTAGGGTATTTCCTTTCAGCTCTATCAACTGGGATATATTTTGAAGCCAGACTATTATGTCTATTATTATTAATAACAGTACACCTACATTTAGGGTTGTTATATTTTCCTGTTCTTTTATCATTAGGAAGCTTCCTCTTCATTTCTAGTAGTAATTTTTGCCTTCAGTCTACTTTACGCCTCACCACGTTTTGGATATCATTTGTGTGGCCCATCTTTTTCCACCTCTTTACTTTATACCTTTGGATCTGTTCAAACACTACACGACCTCGTTTAGATGTGGAATCTAAGAAAGTCTAACCCATAGAAACAGACTAGAAAGGTGGTTGCCATGGGTTGGGCGGGAGGGGAAAATGGGGAAGTGTGAGTCGCAGGGTGTAAACTTGCAGTTATATGACAAGTAAGTTCTGAGACCTATTATACATCATCATGGCTATGGTTAATAATAATGTATCATATACTTAAATTTGCTAAGAGAATAGATCCTCTATCTTCTCGCTACAAAAAGGTAATTATATGAGGCAATGGATATGTTAATTAGTTTGAGTGGGATAATCATTTCACACTGTATATGGATATAAAAACATCATATTGGCCACCTTGAGCATATACAATTTTATATATTATACCTCAATAAAGCTGAAAAATTAAGATGTTTATTTATATGTATACAGGGTGGACATAAAGTTCATGTACAACTAATTTAAATTGCACACGAATTTAATGTCCACCCTCTATATATACCCATGTGCTTACTCTAAAAGCACTTTTCTTATAAACAGATTATAGCTTTGTTTGGTCTGATAATATTCACTTTTAATTGGAATTTTCTTTTTTTTTTCTTTTTTTCTTTTTTTGAGACAGAGTCTCACTTTATCGCCCTCAGTAGAGTGCCATGGCATCACAACTCACAGCAACCTCCAACTCCTGGACTTAGGAGATTCTCTTGCCTCGGCCTCCCAAGTAGCTGGGAATACAGGTGCCTGCCACAACACCAGCAATTTTTTGTTGCAGTTTGGCCAGAGCCAGGTTTGAACCCACCACCCTCAGTATATGGGGGCCAGCGCCTTACCCACTGCTCTGGAATTTTCTTTTTCTTTTTTTTTTTTTTTTAAGAGACAGAGTCTCACTTTGTTGTCCTCGGTACAGTGCTGTGGCATCACAGCTCATAGCAACCTCCAGCTCTTGCCTCAGCCTCCCAGTAGCTGGGACCACAGGCACCCACCACAACGCCCAGCTACTTTTTTTTGTTGCAGTTTGGCTGGGGCCGGGTTCAAACCCGTCACCCTCAGTGTGTGGGGCCGGTGCCCTACCCACTGAGCCACAGGCGCCACCCTAATTGGAGTTTTCATTCCAGCATTATCCAGTAGAATTTTCTGTGATAATGAAAATGTTCTGTATCTGTTAACTAGGTCAGTAGCCACAAGTTCCACGTGACTTTTGAGGACTTGAAACTGGCTAGTGCAACTGAGAACTAAACCTTTAATTACATTTAATATTATATTAATTTATTTAAATTTAATTAGCCACCTGTACTGGTGGATAGTTCAATCTAATTTAGCTCATTCATATTTAGAAATTGATTACGCTGTTGGGCTTGAGTCTACCATCTTGTTCTTTGTTTTCTGCGGGCCCCATTTGTTCTTTCTTCTTTCAGCTTTTCTTTCTAACCTTCTTTTGGATTAATTGTTTTATATATTTCTCCACTCTCAGCTTTTTAGTTTAGCTAGCCATTTAACTAAAAACATGTGCATGTGACTTATTAGGATATACATTAACTTAACACTCTTGTCACTTCAAAAACAAATGAGAACTTTATGTCAGTTTTCTATCTTTCATGCCACTGATGTCATACATTTTGCTTCTGCATATACTTTAAACTGTACCCCACACCATTACTGTTGTCCCAATCAATATCCATTGATATTTATCCACTTATTTGCCCTTGCTGGTGTTCTTTACTCCTTCCTGCTCACCTGGGCTTCCCTCTGGGCTCATTTTTTTTAATAGCTCTTCCTTTAATACTACCTATAGTAAAAATACACTAGCAGTAACTTCTCTTAGCTTCTGTCTTCATTTCGTCTCCATTTATAAGGACATTTTTCTTCATACAGAATTCTAGGTTGACATTTATTTTCTCTCAGCTCCTAAGAGATATCTTTACATTTTCTTCTGAGTTCTATAGCTTTTGTTAAAAAGTAAGCCATTATTCTAACCTTTGTTCTACTGAAGGTAATGTGCCTTTTTTCTCTAATTTCTTTTAAGATTCTCTCTTTGTATTTGGTTTTCAAAAATTTAGCCATGCCTATGGCTTGGCACCTGTGGTTCAACAGCCTAAGGCGCCAGCCACGTACACCTGAGCTGGCGGGTTCGAATCCAACCCAGACCCACCAAACAACAATGACGGCTAAAACCAAAAAATGGCCGGGTGTTGTGGCGGGCACCTGTAGTCCCAGCTACTTGGGAGGCAGAGGCAGGAGACTCGCTTGAGCCCAGGAATTGGAGGTAGCTGTGAGCTGTGATGTCACAGCACTCTATCCAGGGTGACTGCTTGAGGCTCTGTCTCAAAAAAAAAAAAAAAAAATTTAGCCATGCCTAAATGTAACTTTTGTTTTCATTTATTCTGCTTGAGACTCAAACTCTTGAATTTATGATTTGATGTCTCTCAACAATTGTTTTTAAATTCTCTTTTTTTTTATTGAGACAGAGTCTCACTTTGTCACCCTCGGTAGAGTGCTGTGGCATCATAGCTCACGGCAATCTCAAGCACTTGGGCTTAAGCGATTCTGTTGCCTCAGCCTCCCATGTAGCTGGGACTACAGGTGCCCACTACACTGCCTGGCTATTTTTATTTTTTGGTTGTAGTTGTCATTGTTGTTTGGCAGGCTCAGGATGGATTTGAACCCACCAGCTTTGGGGTATGTGGCTGGCACCCTAGCCACTCAGCTAGGTTTTTAAATTTTTAAGCATTATTTCTTCAAATATTATTTCTCTTCTATTCTCTATATCTTCTCTTTCTGGAATTCTTAGTAAACATAGTTTAGAACTTTATTACCATTCACTATCTTAATTTATTTATTAATTTGTAGATCATAAATGTATATATTTTCCCTAATTTATATACCATTTTCTGTATGTGTGTCAATCTCGGTACTTTCTACTGACCAATATCCCATTTCATCGTGCTGTGCCATACCCAATCTACTATGGAATTTCCAGCTTCATGCACTGTATTTTTCAGTTCTGGAATTTCCATTTTATGGAATCCATAAAATCCAAATTCCTTCTGCTTAAATTCCCATTTTTACCTTTATTTTCTTCAACTTATTAATCATTATTTAAGAGTTCTTTTCTGATAACTACATTATTTGAATCATCTGTTTATCTGTTTTTACTGATCTTAATTCTCTTGATTTCTAGTTAAATATCCCTTTCTTTAGCATTTCTCATAAACTTTTATTGAATGATGGACAACATGAATGACATAAAATGTCAAGCTGTGGGTTGTATTATCTCTGCCCCAATAAGTTATGATTTTTATTGGCAAGTCAGCAGATGACTTTTTTCCCTTGAGGGTTAGTTTTAAGACTTTTTTAAGGCTGATCTCATTTAGTCTTTTCTTTTCTCCCAGAAAATGGTCCCTCTGAGATCTTAATAGAAAATGGGAGGCATTAACCAAGGCTTGCCTAATTTGACAACACTTGAATTCTAATTTCTAGCTCCTCAGCAGTGGTAAGCTTTGGGATCTTTGCTCCAAATGTAGCCTTCCAAACTGCTGCTTTCTGCTGGACTCCTTAGAATATCATTCTGTGGGTGGGAATCTTAGGAGAAAATGACTTGGGAGGAATTTTAGAGCCCTTCTGACTATAGGTAACTCTTTTCCAGAATTTTGTCCCTGTATTCTTATTTGCTCTGGCAGACTTCATCTACTATCTTGTTGGCCCAGTAAGATTAAAGCATTCTGCCTGACTAACACTTCATTTCCAGTACTTTACTGAACTGGAAAGTGCCCTCAGGGAGAAATCTGAGGTAAATATGTAAGGATGGAACTCACTTCAAGGTCTCCTCTCCTGCAAGGATTATGCTCCCTTCAGTTCCTGGCTGCTTTGGCTACTCTCGAAGGCCCCCTAATACAGATGGCCCTCCATATCCATGTGTTCTGTATCACCAGATTTAACCAAACGCAGGTTGAAAATCTTGAGGAAAAAAGAGCAATACAACAATAAAAATATATAAATTTTAAAATACAGGATAACTACCATTTATATAGCATTTTCATTGTTATTAGGTATTATAAGTCATCTAAGGATTATTTAAAGAATACAGGAGGATATACATTGGTTACATGCTACTATTATGCTATATTATATCAGGGACTTGAGCATCCACTTATTTTTATATCCATGAGGAGTCCTGGAACTAATCCCCCACGAATACTCAGGTACAATTGTACATGTATCTATGTCTATAATGTGTAAACCTTTTACCCCAACTTATGGAAATACTATAAGTGAAAAAGCTAGCCCAATACATCCTACTTTGATTGGAACTAGAACTCTAGTTATGGAAGATAACACATGCACAGACTCTTTCTTCAAATGAAATCTTACGTGAAAGCATAATGTATAATGTGAGTGAAAGGAATCTAGCCCAGCTTGGTCAGTTCAGCAGAAAGTGTCTAGGTTGACACATACATAGAAAATGGGATATAGACTCGGCGCCTGTGGCTCAGCGGGCTAAGGCGCCAGCTACGTACACCTGAGCTGGCGGGTTCGAATCCAGCCCGGGCCCGCCAAACAAAACAACAATGGGGCTGCAACCAAAAAACAGCCAGGCGTTGTGGCAGGCGCCTATAGTCCCAGCTACTTGGGAGGTGGAGGCAAGAGACTCGCTTGAGCCCAGGAATTGGAGGTTGCTGTGAGCTGTGAGGTCATCGCACTCTATCCAGGGTGACAGCTTGAGGCTCTGTCTAAAAAAAAAAAAAGAAAGAAAGAAAGAAAATGGGATATAAAGCTGTTCATATCCTCTGGAACTTCTGAAGTTTGAAACCACCAAGAAGAGAAAGGGGTATGGATTTTAGATTCAAAAAGACTTCAGTTTGAATATAAACCTACTACTTATTTACTGATTATGTATCCCTGAGTGACTTAACTTTGCTCAAGCAAATCTCCTCATCTATAAAATAGAGACAATACTACCTACCTTACTTTGGGGTGATAATTTTTTATAAGGATTATCACAAAGTACATGAAAACAGCTTGCACAATGTTTCATGTATAATGGACAAAATTATGGGCTTCTCTGGAGCAGGGATGTTTTCTCCATTTTTCTAACACATGTAGCTCCTATGCCAGGGTTTGACACTTGGTTGCTGAATAAATGCTTTCTGTTGTACTTTCATTTTCTCCATTAAAAATATTTTCATGTAAAAGTAGACCCCCACAGCCCTAAATCCTGAACTGTCATTATTCTGAAATAGCACAGTGGGACACAGATCACATTGAGAAGTATTAGGCTAAACTGAGCTTTTAATTGCAAATGGAAGATAAGTGAAGATGGGCTCCTATGTACGTGTGCACATGAAAATTGACAGTTTAGACAGTGATATTAATACAAAATTGAAACTGTTACCCACAATGCTTAATATGAATTATAATCTGATCTTTCCTAACGGCCTAAATAACTCTAAAAGACATTTAATATAACCATTCAGTGGCATATGCATTTTAAAAAATAAATTTGCTTTACTGAATGTGTAAATGGATTAATTGATAGAGGATCATGTAAGCCTTTGCCACTGTGTGATGATAATCATGTTAATAAAACATCATAATTTCTTTTAGGCAAAAAAGATGGGTTTTCTGCTTTCAGCCTCAATGAGAGAAGATGTTCCTTACAATACAGCTAACCTAAAAAAAGCAGGAAAATGCCTTAATAAATATTAAAAGGAGACGTTAATCAGAAAACAAGTAAACAGTAAAATAAATCTCTAGATAGTGTAGTTAAGAAAAAAGAGAAAACACATATTGAGAATTAGAAATAAAGAGATATAAACAAAGATATGGAAAACATTTTAAGTGAAGGGAGAATAACATGTATAATTCTATGATAATAAATTTGAAAAGCTTGATAAAATGAATGGTTTCCTAAGAAAACATAATTTGTCAAACTTGTTAAAAAATAAATGGGAAAAAAAAAAATAGGAAAACTGAGCAAACTAGTAACCCTGCAAGAAATTCAAAGAGTAGCCTAAGAATTGAAAAAAAATAGTTTAAATGCCCTTGGACCCACATAGTTTTACAGGCTATTTCTTTTCTTTAAATTTTCAGAAATTATCATTATGATTTTTTCATATTTCCCTAACTCTGTTTTAAAAAGGATTGGTTTTCCAATTCATAAAGGTTACCATAACCTTGATAGGGTACCATGAAAAGAAAAAAAGTATGCAAATATAGACACAAATTGAAATTGCAAATCAAATAAAGCAATGTTTTTAAGTAATAATAACACCATAAGCAACTATGACTTGGGGTATGAGATGGTTCAACAGCGGGAAATCTATTAATGTAATTTTTAATTATCACATCAGTGGATAAAAGAAGGCATAGCACAGTAGCAAAAGGGCAATCAGAGGCCAAGTCAGATTTTGAAGCCAGAATACCTGGGTTAGAAAACTGGCTTTTCCACATCCTTTGTGACTTTCATCAAGCAATCTAACCTCTGTATGCCTCAGTTCTCTTGATATACAATGAGGTGCATTGTAAACATATTTTCTTAATATTCTATATATTATGATGGTTTGACATCTTCAAAAAATATATATCTTTCTGGCTGGGGAGAGACTGCCGCTCCTGGGACCAGTTAATTCTTAGAGATAAAAAGCACCCAGCCAAGAGCATACCTGACACACAGACTAACCAAGGCAAAGCCTTCTCTGTCTGGCCCTCTATTTCAAGGATCTTAATCATCCCATTGTCAAGTATCAGGCAACTAGGGACCACCCCTGTAGCCCAAAGCAGGAAGAAATTACTCAAACTAGCCAACCCCAAGATGTTCACCTTGCCCTGCCTTGCCTTTCCCTGGAAACCCGGATAAAGGCAGTGGGCTAAACCTTCCCCTCAAGCCTGTCTTCTGCCTCTTGGCACGATGGTGTCTCTCCCCTGTGGCCCTGGGTGGAGTACCCACACCTCCTGTTCCTAGGACCTGTGAGCATGATACATTGATTTTTTTTCCTGTGCCTTTCCTCTACCTCCTCTTGTCATCATGTGTGACTGATCATCTTGTAAAAGAACACCACACAACATGGGGATATTAACATTACCACTTTATGGGGATATTGTGAGAATTAAATAAACTAACATTTGTAAAGATACTTACACTAATCCCTGGTATGCAGTAAGCATTAAAAAATACTTGCTAGATAAAACAAAACCTAAATCATCATTTCTATAAATGCCAGTAATAAAGTTTATCATCGTTCATCATTCATTGTTAGAAACTCTTGGTAAACCAGGAATAAGAAGATATTCCCTTAACACCTTAAAGAATGTCCATCCTGGATGAATAAGGAACATTACTGCTTTGAAACACTCATGGGACAGATTTTAAAGTCAGGAATAATATACTGAGGGCCACTATCACCTCTTTGGCTTCTGTCTGACGAGAACATCTCCGAGGCAACCTGACCACAGGGAGAAAGAAATGGCTCTAGCAAAGTAACCTTATTTCATTTGCAATCAAATTTGCCCTCCTTGGGAAATGTATCATATTAGATGCCCACATTCAAAAAACAGAAAGAGAGCATATCAACAAATTCATGAACCATCTTATGGAATTGGAAAAAGAAGAACAATCTAATCCCAAACCCAGCAGAAGAAAAGAAATAACCAAAATTAAATCAGACGCTAACAAAATTAAAAACAAAAGAATTACTTGGAAAATTAATGAAACAAAAAGTTGTTTTTTCAAAAAAAATAAAATCAATAAATCTTTGTCCCGACTAACTAGAAACAGAAAAGTAAAATCTCTAATAATCTCAATCAGAAACGATAAATGATAAAGGGGAAATAACAACAGATGCTACAAAGATACAAGAGATCATCTCTGAGTACTACAAGAAACTCCATACCCAGAAATTTGACAATGTGGAAGAAATGGATCAATGCCTGGAATCATACCCTCTCCTTAGACTTAATCAAGAAGAAATAGATCTCTTGAACAAACCAATTTCAAGAACTGAGATGAAAGAAACAATAAAAAAATCTTCCAACAAAAAAAAAAGCCCTGATCCAGATGGCTTTACAACAGAATTCTATCAAACCTTCAAAGAAGAGCTTATACCCATACTGCAGAAATTATTCCAAAAAATTGAGAAGGAAGAAATCTTCCCCAACATGTTCTATGAAGCAAACATCAACCTGATACCAAAACGAGGAAAAGACCCAACTAAAAAGGAGAATTTAAGATCAATTTCACTAATGAACAAAGATTCCAAAATTCTCAATAAAATCCTAACCAACAGATTATAGCTACACATTAAAAAAATTATTCATCAAGATCAAGGTTTTATCCCAAGGACTCAAGTCCATAAAAGTAATTCACCATATCAATAGAAGCAAAAACAAAGACCATAAGATCCTCTCAATAGACGCAGAAAAAGCATTCAATAAAATTCAACATCCTTTTCTAATTAGGACTCTGAAGAACATAGTCATAGGTTGCACATTTCTTAAACTGATTGAAGCCATCTATAATAAACCCACAGGTAATATTATACTAAATGGAGTAAAACTGAAAGCTTTAGAACTTTCACTTAGAACTGGAACCAGACAAGACAGTTCCTCTATCACCACTACTATTCAACATAGCACTGGAAGTTCTAGCCAATACAAACAGGCAAAGAAGGAAATAAAGGGCATCAAAATGGGGATAGAGGAGGTCAAACTCTCCCTCTTTGCTAAAGATATGATCTTATTCTTAGAGAACCCCAAAGATTCAACCACAAGACTCCTGGAAGTCTTAAAAAAATACAGTAATGTCTCAGGATATAAAATCAATGTACACAAATCAGTAGCTTTTGTATATGCCAACAACAGCCAAGATGAGAAGCTAATCCAAGAGACAATTCACTTCATATTAGCTTCAAAGAAAATGAAATACCTAGAAACATACCTAACGAAAGAGGTGAAGGACCTCTATAAAGAAAATTATGAAACTCTAAGAAAAGAATTAGCAGAAGATATAAACAAATGGAAGAACATACCATGCTCATGGCTAGGAAGAATCAACAATGTTAAAATGTCTATACTGGCTTGATGCCCATAGCACAGTGGTTGCGGCACCACTGTGTGGTGGGTCCAAACCCGGCCCAGGCCAGCTAGCCAACAATGACAACTGCAACAAAAAATAGCCAGGCATTGTGGCAAGCGCCTGTAGTCCCAGCTGCTTGGGAGGCTGAGGCAGCAGAATCACTTGAGCCCAAGAGTCTGAGGTATCTACAGAGGACGACATGGTGAGACTCTGTCTGAAAAAAAAAAAAATGTCTGTGCTTCCCAAAGCAATCTACAGATTCAAGCAATCCCCATTAAAATACCAACATCATGCTTTCAAGATTTGGAAAAAATAATTCTTCATTTTGTATGAAACCAGAAAATACCCATATAGCCAAGGCAACTCTTGGTAATAAAAACGAAGCCAGGGGCATCAGCCTACCAGACTTTAGGCTATACCACAAGGCCATAGTAATCAAAACAGTATGGTATAAGACAATAATAGAGACATAGACATCTGGAATCAAATAGAAAAACATGAAATGAATCTAACATCTTACAGCCACCTAATCTTTGATAAACCTAACAAGAACATATACTGGGGGAAAGAATCCCTATTCAATAAATGGTATTGGAAGAACTGGATAACCACATGTAAAAAACTGAAACTGGACCTACACCTTTCTTCACTCACAAAAATTGATTCAAGATGGATAAAAGATCTAAATCTAAGGCATGAAACAATAAAAGTCCTCGAAGATGGCTTGGCACCCATAGCACAGTGGTTACAGCACCAGCCACATACACCAAGGCTGGTGGGTTCAAACCTGGATTTGGCAAGCTAAACAACAATGACAACTGCAACAAAAAAATAGCCAGGCATTGTGGCAGGCACCTGTAGTCCCAGCTAGCAAGAGAATCGCTTAAGCCCAAAGTTTGAGGTTGCTGTGAGCTGTGACACCATGGCACTCTACTAGGGGCAACATAGTGAAATTCTGTCTCAAAAAAAAAAAAATCCTCAAAGAAACTGTTGGTTTGGCACCCGTTGCACAGTGGTTACAGCGCCAGCTACATACACCGAAGACGGTGGGTTCCCACCAGGCCCTGGCCAGCTAAAACAACTACAACAAAAAAATAGCTGGGCATTGTGGCGGGCACCTGTAGTCCCAGCTACTTGGGAGGCTGAGGCAAGAAAATCTCTTAAGCCCAAGAGTTTGAGGTTGCTGTGAACTGTGACGCCACAGCACTCTACCAAGGGTGACATAGTGAGACTCTGTCTCAAAAAAAAAAAAAAGAAAGAAAAGAAAAGAAAAGAAACTGTGGGGGAAACAATTGAAGTTATCAGACTGGGGAAAAGTTTTACGAAAAAGACTTCAGTGGCAATTGCAACAACAACAAAAATAAACAAATGAGACTTAATTAAATGGAATAGTTTCTGTACAGCTAAGGAAACAACCACCAAAGCAAATATACAACCATCAGAATGGAAAAAGAAACTTGCATATTATGAATCAGACAAAAGCTTGATAACTAGGATCCACAGAGAACTCAAACTAATCTACATTTTAAAAAGCCAACAATCCTATATATTAATGGGCAAGACAGATGAATAGAATGTTCTCTAAAGAAGACAGATGAATGGCTAACAAACATATGAAAAAATGCTCATTGTCACTAATTATCAGAGAAATGCAAATCAGAACCACCCTGAGATATCACATAACCTCAATGAGAACGGCCCACATCACAAAATCTCAACGCTACAGATGCTGGTGTGGATGAAGAGAGAAGGGAACACTTTTACACTGCTGGTGGGAGTGCAAACTATACCACCTTTTTGGAAGGAAGTATGAAGAATCCTCAAAGAACTCAAACTAGACCTCCCATTTGATTCTGGGATCCCAATACTGAGCATCGGCCCAAAAGAAAAATATTATTTTTTCATAAAGACATTTGCACTAGACTGTTTATCGCAGCTCAATTTACAATTGCCAAGTTGTGGAAACAACCTAAATGCCCACCAATCCAGGAATGGATTAACAATCTATGGTGTATGTATACCGTGGAATACTATTCAGCCATTTAAAAAGATGGAGACTTTACATCTTTTGTATTAACCTGGATGAAGTTAAAACACATTCTTCTTAGTAAAGCATCACAAGAATGGAGAAGCAAGAACCCAATGTACTCAATTCTGATAGGACAATTGATGACCTAGTACATGGTGGGGGATGAGGGAGGGGGGAGAGGAGAGAGGGAAAGAGGGAGGGGGAGGGGGGTTCATGGTGTGTGACACACCTCTTGGGGGCAGGACACAATTCTAAGAGGGATTTTACCTAACAAATGCAATCAGTGTAACCTGGTTCTCTGTACCCTCAGTGAATCCTCATCAATAAAAATAATCATGGGGCGGTGCCTGTGGCTCAGTGAGTAGGGCGCCAGCCTCATATGCCAGAGGTGGCGGGTTCAAACCCAGCCCTGGCCAAAAACTGCAAACAAACAAACAAAAAAAAGAAAAAATAAATAAATAAATAAAAATAAAAATAATCATAATCATAATAAAATAAAAACAAATCTGCCCTCTTTATTGGCTTGATCCTAGGCTAATATTAAAAGAATCCAAGTGATTAAATTATTTCTTCTCACAGCCAGCCCCGGCACAGAGCACCCAGAGGTCCTTGCACAAAGCATGTCAGTGAGAAGCAGAGTGGCAAACAGTCCCAAGGATGCCACCAGCACAGACAGGCAGCTGGACAGTGAGATGCTGAGCGCTCGGGAGGGAGGAAAACTGCAATTGGAGAATTTGACAATGGAAGGGAATTTCTTGATTTGCTCCGAGTCACTCCTCCCCTCTGACCTGGGTTCCCTTTTATATAAAAAGAATAGTGTGACCCAAGGAACTTTTGATAACAATATATTTGGACAATATGTCAGCACACTGTAGATTCAAAAAAAAAAAATCTCTAGACAAATACCCAATGCTACTTGGTAAGTCTCCCTCCCCACACACAGAGCTATGGCTAGCGATTCAGAAACTACTTTCTGTATATTCTAGGACAGAGCAAAACTGAGGATCACAAGAACCAGGTGCCATGCTGCTGGAGAAAGGAGTCGCCAGTGCAGAAGGAGGAAAGGTGAGCATATGCCCTGTGTGTGGTATAGGACTGGAATTGAAAGTGTCAGTGGTGACTTACGGGTTTTAACATACACACGCTTCTCAATGTAAAAATAAAGATAGACGTATGTGTGCATGAGTGTGTGACAATTCTAAGTTTTGCCCACTGTGATCCCCTAGAGACAATGACACCCCACTAGGAAGAAACCGCTAACACCAAGATATTGGTTTCTAAACACTATTAACCATTAAAATGAAACAGAGTTCCTTGGAGGAGAACAGGGACAGGGAAAGTACAAGCTGAGCCCGGAATAATAAAGCAAGCAAGTGCTCAGACGGGCTGAAGATGACCCAGAGCTCAGAAGCCAGCTTGAATGGCATCTCACAGCAAAATCTGGAACGATTCAAACCTCAAAATACACAATGACAGTAATAGATTTCAGCCTATTGAATAAAATAGGAATCCTTGAGTTCATACTCATGTAAGTAAGCCAATGTATACATACATGAATAAACAAGAAGGAATAGTTCTTTACCAAGGAAAACCCACACATAAATGTAGAGGAAATGATGAAATTACAAAATCGCCATCATAACAATTAAGGCAAGAAGGATCAGTGGATTCTTAAATCAGTGGGTGAAATTTTCATTTTTACAAGTGAATATTCACGTAGTCACAAATTGCCTCTTCATAAGGGATACTTAGTAATTATGAATGGCAAGATAGTAAGTTGATAGCAGCGAAACCAGGCAGGCTCCACCTTAATCAGTAATCAACATTAGTCTATGATTACTTAATCGGGGATCAACATTAACATCATCAGTAAGGATCAGGTCAATAGCACGTGCCACCTGACACGTGCACCCCAAAGAATGCAACATCACTTCTGATGTACCCCTGCCTAAAGTGCATGATCTGAATCTGACCACGGAGGAAACACCAGACAAATCCAAATGAGAGTTATTCTAAAAATGAACTGCTCTAGAGTCTTCAAAATATAAGTTCATGAAATACAAAGCAAGTCTCAGGAATTATTCCAGCTTAAAGGAAACTAAGGAGTCTTGACAACCACACAATCCTGGGTTTTCTTCTGTGCAGACATTTATAACGTATTTATGACTGACACTCATGGATAATTACATCTGAAAATGGTGTGATAACAGAAATAGTCATGTGTGTTAACTTCCTAATTTTGGACACGGTACTGTGACTCTATAAGAGAATGCCCTTGTTTTAGAAATACATACAAAAATATGTAGGGATAAAGATTATCATGGCTGCAACTTACCCTCAACAGTTCTGCAAAAATAATGTGGAAGGAGAGAGAGAAAAAGGAACAAATTTTAAAGATTAAAATTTGGCAGTCAGCGAAAAAAATACAGCATTTCTTGGAACTGTTCTTGCCACTTTTTTCTAAGTCTAAAATTGTGTCCAAATCTTAAAAATCAAAATGAAGAGAAGAGTGTGGAAGTTTCTAAACATGGCCATGAATTCTGCGATACTCCTCCCATTGAGAAGGTCTGTGTCCCCTACCCTTGAACATGGACGGCCTTGTGTCTATTTCTTCCTTAGACTGTGATGAAAAAGACCACATGTGACTTCCAGGCCAGGTCATCAAAGACCACAGTGCTGCCACCTTCTTGCCTGGAAAACTTGCTTGTAGAACCCCGAGCCACCTCAAGACCACCACTCTGGACTGACCACATAGAAGCCTCCTGCTAAAAGTCCCACCAAGGCCGTCATCCCCAGCAGTCCCAGCCCCGGCTCCAGACAGTTGAGTGAAGAAGCCACGTGGGAAGTGGATCCTCAGTCCCAGCTGTCCCTGCCTCTATCTATTCACATCACTCCCAGCCATTGGAATCGGCCCTGCTGAGGTCCGTCCTGACATCAGAGAATAGAAAAGAGTCCTCCCTCCATTTGCGTCCAATTCCTGATCCACAAAATCTGCGAACATAATAAAACTCTTGTTGCCATGTGCCACTTGCTGTGGGGGTGGTTTGTTACACCACAATGTGTGACCAGGACAAACAGCACTGACTAGATACCAGGCAATGAGCATTGTCCCTGTCACTCCTCTCCATAACCCTATGTGACAGACACCATTATTCTTCCCATCTCACAGATGAAGAAACTGAGGCCCTAAGTGTTCTAATAATTTGCCCAGGGACACAGGGCTAAGTAGGTTACAAAACTAAAACGTTTTTCATAGAAGCAAACACAGGCATCAGAACATCCTGCTATAGTTCATCTCCCCAAATGCATCCAGTTATTCGGTCAAATAAATCCTGTTAGATCCAGAGACACCACGGCAAGCAAGGCAGGTGTGGTTCCTGCCTTCTTGGGACTTAACAGTCTGGTGAGACAGACAGAAAGCAAACAAACAGCATCGCGTCATCGCGAGGCTACACCAAAGGCACCTGTAGTCCTTTTTAGAGCGGAAATTCCAGGATTCTGGCAGGTTTTCTCTTACTCTCACTTTTAGGAGTCAAGACAAGCCAGAGTTTCCCCTGCCTGGTGCAGACGAACTGCTCAGGTCTCCCCAAAAGGGGAAAGGAGGGCATCAGATACGGCTCTTGCCTCCTATAATTCAATTGATAGAAAAAGGCAGGTTGCAAATATAGTCCACCATGTCTATCGCCACCAAAAAGGAGATCTGCTAGGGCAGGAGGCTGTGTTCATCCCTGCTGACCTTGTGTCCTGAGCTCTTACGGACAGGACAAGCCCCAGTGACCCCCAGGCACTCTGCTCTCTGAGTCCAGAAGAGTGACCTCAGCCCAGGGCTGCAAGAATCCAGCCCCAGAGTGGGTGCCAGGACCCCCTCACGTTGCCTCCCCTCCCAGCCCCAGTATGGGTGCCAGGACCGCCTCACGTTGCCTGCCCTTCCAACAGGGCGGCTGTGTGAAGTTAGCTGCCCAGGCTGGGGTGGAGGGGCCAGCCCAGGAGTGGATCCACTCCGCGGCTTTGGCCTGACACCTGGTGGACAGACATGAAGTGGCACGTGAGTCAAATGAGGGAGGGTTGTGGAGCCCTGAGCTGGCAGAATCTTCCTTGCACTGAAAGGCAGGTTTCCGGGAAGTCAGCCTGGAAGCTTCCATGAGTTAGGAACTGTTCCTTAGATCGCTAAGGGCCACCGTGTCTTGTGGCAGGTGCTTCACCTGACTTTGCCCACAGAAGCCTCAGAATGTTCCTCAGATGAGGAAAGGGACCCGTAGGAAAGGTTCCATCATTCCTCCAAGGCAGATGGGATCAGATACGGAGGAGGAGAGTTCCAGCTAGACAGCCTCAGGGGAGTTCTTGCACAAACTAAGATTTTTTATGAGAAAGTACACAGATGGGCCCAGAAGAAGGTTCAGGAGCCTGACTAAACCTCGGCCTAGCGAAGAATCTCTGTCATCCGCCAGGGGAAGCACTGATTCTAAAATCCTGGAGCCAAAGACAAATTTCAGGTCAGCAGTGAGAGAAGAGATTTCCATGTCAAGAAAGCTGGGAATGTGCCAGACTCAAATTTTAGCCCTGGGAACATGAACTTGGGAAAAACTAGAGCAGAGACCGGGGACCAGAAAGGAAACACTCACTGCTCCGGCGCTCTGGTGTGCTGCTCTGGGCTGGCCTTCAGGTGTCTGGGAGGGGACAGCGCCTCCAGGTTCCACATTCTAAATCAGGGCTCTCAGCACATCAGATGGTGTTTTCTGGACGGGAGGCTCCTCATGGTGGAGACTGATTTCCATGTCCCTAGCACTGAGCCCGGCACCGCTCAGCCCCCTCTGCCAATTCATGTCATTCTTGCTCCATTCCTGCTCCGGTGGTGATGAAGTGGTGGCCATAGGTCAGGCAGTGAAGTGACATCTGAGCTCTTCCTCCCTTCTTCCCACCTTCTCTGGGGCCTTTCCCCGACTGAAGCTTGTTCCCAAGAAAACGTTCATCCCAGGGAAATTCCACTCCTTGCCACGAGGTGGCGAGCAAGGCTCACACAGCCTCCAACTAGACATCACGCGCTTGAAGCCTTCTTGATGGTCTAAATCCCATGAAGGTTTGGGTTTTGTTTCGTTTTGGGTTTGTGATATCTGTAGGAGAAGCAAGTGTTCCTAAGAAGCTCCCCCATACCCACATCATAATCTAATTTTTCTTCAAACGAGACTCTTGGCTGTGTGAACAAGCCATAGTATGATGGACTTTGAGAGTTGCCAGGCACCAGGCTGCCTTAACTTTTCAGACAGCTGAGCAACATGGGCTTGGACTGACTTGCTGATTCCTGGAAAGCACATTTCTCCAGTCTGATTGGGCCAGGCTGGAAACTGCTGCCTCTCTGGCCTTGAACAAGTGGACTGATCCGAGCATCCCACAACTTTTGTTGGGATTATTAGGGTCAAGAGATTATAGCAGGCTTGCCTGGGCTGCCAGGATGCTGCCTGCGAGTGAAGTTAGCCATAGGGAAGGAAAGTTGAGAGCTGGAGAGAGAGAGAGAGACGTAAGCCTGGGGCCTCATTGAGCCTCTGGGTCCAGGAAGCCTGAAGCCAGCCCTGACATCTCCGTTGCATCAGCCAAGAGTTTCCCTTTCATCCTAAAACCAGTTTAATCTGGGTTTCTTTCTTGACATTAAAAGAACTTCTATTAATATTAATACGTTTGGGGAAAGCTCCATGTTCACCTGATGTGGTTTTATAAACCCAAGGCAGAGGCAAGTCTTTGGTCTCTGGGGTTAGATGCTTGTGTTTGAACTGGGGTATGGAGGCAGCAGCTTTAGAAAGTCCAGAGAAGCCTCAGAGGTGTCCAGCATCTAAGATGCAGGCACTGTGCTGGGCAATGGACGTCTCTGGGCCTTGGGAAACTGGAGGTGAAATGCAGCCTCCAAGTTCTAGCTCTCTGGTGTTAACACTGGTGGGAATAACCCCTGTCCTCAGTGATCCGTGCCAGACTCCATTCTCCTCACTTAATCCTCACAACAATCCTAGGAAAAAGGTGCCTTTGTCACCCCCAACACCAGGTGGTTAAGCTGGGTTTGAAAGAAGCTAAGACACTTGGCCAAGGACACTCGCTGATAAGAACTGACTCCAGGAGGTTGAGGTGAGGTGCCAATATGAACCCCCTCCTCAGAGTGGGGACCAGGGTCCAAGCTGACGAATGGCGACCGACCAGCTACTGCGTCACCTGAACTACATCTCAGGCTGTCGTCCTTCCCAGACAGGACTAGAGCCGGGCCTAAACATGGCCGGAAGCTGAGCTTGCATCTGTGGGCCGGTGGGTTCTCTGCAGGGACAGAAGTCACTGGCACAAGAAGTTGAAGGCTGGAGTTGGACCTAAGTCCAAATCCTGTATCTACTGCTCACCAGCTGGGCACTTAACCTCCTTGTGCATTAGCGTCCCTGTCCGTGAAGTTGAAATAACAAAAATGCCACTTTACAAGACTGTTGTAAGGATTCTGAGAGATCGTACCCTGCACCCTCTGCCCAGTGAGCTCTCATCAGAAGCACATTGTCATACTTGTCACTTTCTATGATAAGAAAACTACTAAAAAAGAAAAAAGAATTCTGAGAGGTTCTGGGACTTTGAAAATGAGACACGGCAGTGGGAAGGTAGCGCTTCTAAACATCAGTGGTTCTCCTCCTGCGCAGCCCATTAGAATCACTTAGGGGGGCTTTTGTAAAAATTCCCTGGACCCTATCTCCGGAGCAACCAAAGCAGAATCCTGGGGGGTGGGACTCAACATGGGTCGTTTTAAAAAGCACCTAGGGTGACGAATGCTTAGCTGGGATACGGAGCCACTCCTGGGCACAAGAGGGTTTGGGCTGGCAGAACTGAGTGGTGGACCCCTTGCCAGCTTTCTTCTCAAAATTGAAGGGGATGGTCTCCCTAGCAGCGAAGTCAAAGCTCATGGTCTCGCCTGACAGCTGAAATTCACACAAGGTTTGGACAAGTCTGTCCTCAACCTTAGAGCTGCAATTAGCAGCTCCTCTGGGCTCCAGTGGCATGGTGACAGACAGATCAAATGAGTACACTACAAGATTAAATAGCAAGGCAGTGTTATGCCAACAATATTAACTTGTCCAACCCGGTTCCTTAGCAACTGCACTACTATTTCAGTTTTCCTTCCAAAGCCATTGGTTGTTCATGCCACTCCCTTTCATTAAAATTTGAGGCACAGTTATTTATTGATTTAATGAAAAGAATTAGAAAAGCAAGGAATGAGGCAAAATAAACTTCTAACCACCCTTGAAATTGCATCAGGCCTGCCCCAGACAAATAGGATGGAATTGGCAACTTGTAAATTGAGGAGCTTGCCTGCAGATGGAGCTTTGGGGCCCTCCAAGAGCTTCACAATGCAGCCCTGCCTTTTATGAAAATGCAGAGTGTTTGCCAAATGAATCAGGGGGCTCCCTGGATGGTTATTGTTCGGGAGTCAAGCCTTAAACACTGGAATTCAGAACACAATGTCCTCAGAGGCAAATTACTTTTGTGAAGCAGGAGCAGGCACAGAGCAGATAATTGGCTAGTTGATGGGATGGATGGGAAAGCCTTCTTCTTTATAAACTCTGCCCAGTGGAATTGCCAAGGACACGTCCTCTTCTCACATGCAGACTCTCCTGGGTGACCAGTGAAGGCCAAGGTTTCACTGAGCTCACCCACTTGACCCACTGGGTGTCCATAGCGCTGAGTAGCAGGAATACCTGAGACCCCAAGTCTGGCCCAGAAACTTGATTTCCTGCCACCCCCTAATCAGATCCAGCTGTGCTCTTGGCTGCCCTTGCCTCAACATATTATTTATTGATCAATGTGGGCTCTTTGTCTCAAATGGGTTTTTTTTGTTTTTGTTTGTTTTTTCTTTCTTTTTGTCTCTGCCAGAAATCTCTGCCTATAAGATTAACTGTTGTTGCTCTGGGCTTGAGGTTCAGAATATGTCCTTACCAGCAGGGGTTGTTAATCAGGATTAAAACTTCAGTGGGTCTTCAAACTGGGATCAGAAAATAATTAACCTGTATTGTTGATACATCTATAACTAAAATTTGTCAATTCCTTTGATTATGAAACATGGCGAGAATATAAATCTCCATTTTGCTTGTTCCTTTCATTTACAGTAAAGCGCACAGGCTGGGAGAGGGAAGGAAACCCGAAGTCTCCAGGCTTCTCCTAATTTTCCTGTAATGCTAGAGGAAAGACCTAAAGGGGGAGTAAAGTCCCTTCATTCAGTAGAACACACAAAGATGGGGAGCACGGTGGCAGGTCACCCGGGTCTGCCTTTACAGAAAAAGGGGGTATTCCCAGGCTGTCAGAAAACACCCCTCAACCATCAACTTCTTTCAAGGATTACCTCAGCTAGAAAGAAGATTGCATCCCCCACCCATGCTAGAGACAGCCTATGCCCAATAACTAATTGGTGCTAGGTTATAGAGGCTCGGTCCCTTTGCCCCAGCTTGAGACAACTCTGAAGGGTTACCCAGCTCCCGAGCAACCTATAGGACCAGCTGGGGCTTCTATGGCACTGATCGAAAATCAACACCTCTCTCTATCCAGTCCTACTCCTTCCTTCTCTCCCCCAGCTATTAGTTCTCAAGAGCACTTTCTAATAAATACTCCATGTGCTGATCTCCAATCTGCCTCCTGGGTAACCTAACTTGAAACTATTGGTGCCAAGAATGCTCCAGGAAAGTAGACACTGGAATGGAATCAGGTGACTGGCACGTGGACCCCGTCACTAGCGGTAGGTGAAGCCCAGATAGGTGGGCAGCAATGCACTTGTCGGAACTTTCCCTGGTGCTAAACTGGTATGGAAAACCAATGGAAGGGGCACAGGGGAATCCACACTTTTTGTTCTCTGCTAAACATTGGAAGAAGAGGAGTTGTCTTGGGCCACACATTAAATACACAAACACTAATGAAAGCTGATTAGCGAATTAGTGCATACTTTTTGTTGATACGCAACTCCACAGATAAGCAGAAAAAGTCCTCACAAAATTAGCATGTGGGCCCATGGAAACAGGTTGCACGTCTATGGCGAAATATATGAGGTATTCCAATAATATGGGAGAAATAGCGTCTGTGAAGATATTGGAAGACTGTTGGCTGTTGCTAAGCTTGATTGTCACTTTAAAAAAATAACAAAAAGCTGAAGGTGATTGTCAAATTAAGGCTGTATGTAAGAGCCAAAGGGTCTTCCCATTGCCTACGAGGCGGCTCAGATCTGCTGCCAAAGAGGAGAGAAAGCTGCAGACCAAACCCAGAATTAATTACAAAAGGAACTAGTTTCGTTCTTTCTTTTTTTGCAGTTTTTGGCTGGGACTGGGTTTGAATCTGCCACCTCTGGCATATGGGGCCTGCGCCCTACTCCTTGAGCCACAGGTGCTGCCCAAAGGAACCAATTTCTTAACTGAGGCATGCCAAGGTCAAGGCCCTTGGGAAAGAATGGGATCCTGAAACATGGGACAGGGATATCTGGGCTAATGCACCCAAAATTTTGACCCAAGAAGATAAGCATAGTCACCCCAAGTAAAATCAGAATCTCGAGTCCAGTTTTTGGACCCAAGTCAGTTTTCAGATCCAGAATCCACTGGTTAAAGCAGAGCGTAAATCTCAGGAGGAAGGATTCAGCAATACCAGAGCAAGTGTACACAGCCATGCTTCTTCCAGTCTCTCCCTAAGGGGTCCGAGAGCTGTTTACTCAAGCGACTGTACACTGAGGAGATGGGAACAGCCAAACAGTTCACAGACTGTCGGGCACAGGATCCAAGTTAACATGATACCCAGAGACCCAAAGCTTCATCATACACCCCAGTTAGAGTGGGGGCATATGGGACCCAAGTACGAAATGAAAATCTGGCCAGGCAGAACTCACAGTAGCCCCACTGGGTCTATGGATTCACCTGGTGTTCATTTGCGTGACCCCTAAATTGTTAGAATAAACTGACTTGACAGTATAACCTGCAGTTGATTTCATGGTCTGTGGGGTAAGAGCTATCAGAATGAAGAAGGCCATTAAGAAAACTCTAACACGGGTGGCACCTGTGGCTCAAAGGAATAGGGCACCAGCCCCATATGCCGGAAGTGGCAGGTTCAAACCCAGCCCAGGCCAAAAACCGCAAAAAAAAAAAAAAAAAAGAAAGAAAGAAAGAAAACGCTAACATGGCCTCGCCTAGCCAAAACGGTAAATCAGAAGCAATACTGTATCCCAGAGGGGACAGCACAAATCTGTGCCACGCTTATAGACCTAAAGGATACAGAAGCTGTGTTTATTCATTTTATTCACAAGTATGGGCCTTGCCAAAACTAGATGGATGCTAAAATACTGCATTGTAATGCCACAAACACAACCGAGTGGTGGCTTTGATTACAGCCCCCACTGTGCTAGATATGGCATCTTTGCTATAAAATATCAACATAGACTCTGGTGTGTGATGTAGCCCTTGATCAAGCAAATGTATTGCTTTTTATTTCTATTAGAATAAAGAATCAATCTGCATTCAAGATACATGTATAGTCTTGTTCTAGAACTACGTTAATTCTTCTGCTCTCTAGCATGATTTAGCAAAAAGACTAGCCTGATTTGGTACCCTTGGCCACAGAGGGCAGGAAATCTGATTACAGTCCCATCGGTCTGGAGCCATGAGAAAGCACTAACTGCTCCAAGGAAAATGGGGGGCCACCAGAAAGGGCAGGTTGAAGCTGAGCTCCCCCAAACACAAATGTCCCCAAAATGATCTCACTACAAGGAAAAGAGCGTCTTGCCTCTTTCAGATGCTTCGTTCACTTATTCACTCCTCACATGGTCACTCACTCATTTGTGGTTTTGATACTAGTTAGATTCTCTGGGTGGTACAAGAGATGAAACACACGTTCTCCATCACTGGGGACTCACCATTGTCCTAGAGTCAGAAGACAGGCATAAAATCAGGATAAAACCAGAAAGGATGCGGTGTAGACTGGAACAGCTGTCCTCCTTAGAGAAGTCAAGGGAACAAAATCAGGTCCATCCGATAGCCCTTCTCTGTAATTTTAAGCTTAATCTGAAGGCCACAGAGAGTGGGAGGAGGTGACGTTCGCTCTTCCTACCAACACTCCCAATGGGACCAATCCTGCTTCAAGGTTATTGCTATAATTCATGGGCAAGGCAAACTCCCCTTCTGGCACCCGAGTTACTTCGTGCTAACCATATACACTAATGCCCATCTCTTAAAAATGAGTATCGGTAAAAAGAAATGACAGTAGGGTCCTAACAGTAACTCTGGCACAGTGGGGCCAGGACATGTGTGGGTCTCACCCTGCCCTCTCCTTTCTCCACCCTCCCAGAAGCCAACAGTCTAGCGTGCTGCTCCCTGATGGAGCCACGAAATGTAAATCAATAGCTTTGCCCTAAATAAGCTTCACCTGGAACTGAATCCACTGACCTGCTGCCCTTGTAAAATCTGGGCATGTGTGTTTGTTTTCAACAAACCATTTTGAAAGAAAACCCATCAATCAGTGCATATTTTGCTATTCGACTATCTGCCAGGTGTTCTGTTCTTATTGGCTACTTTATCTTTAACGGTGCCTGAAATAGGCCTGATCCTGCAGAAATTCACAGTGACATGCTTGTAGAGCTTAAGAAACCACTTCCATTTTTCCTTATACTTTATATTTCATTGTACTTTTACATAGTGTTTTTTAACAATAAGATTAATAATTTACAAAACCAGAAAAATAAAGAAAGAATTGAAACCAACTGACTGACGCATGTTCCTCCTGTGCCACTAGCCCAGGCTGTGTGTCCTGGGATAAGGCACACATCCTCTCTGGGCCTCAGTCACTTATTCTATAACATTAAGGGGATTGGATCAGATGCTCCCCAGAGCTCCTTCCAAAGATCTTAGATTCTACATGTATTTCAGAGTCTCTCTCACAGGGACAGGTGTTCTGTTTTGCAGCACCACCAGCCAGTGGGAAACCCTGGACCCTCTTCAAGTCCCAGCAGACACAGCTGCAGCCAGAATTCTGTTATTAGGGGCAGTGGGTGACAGGCTGCAATCAAACACAGAAAGCAGCCCCACTGCAGTGACATGCAAGGCCGACTCTGTCTCTCTTAGGATCTGCTCCACCAGCTGCAAGTGCCAGGGAGCTGGCCCATTCACCACAAGTCTGCTTTGCAGCTTTAAAAAGAAACTGATGAACTACTGCTCTCAGAGCAGGTGTGCTGGCCACGGGAGAGGATGATGAGTATCCTCAACACCAAATCACCCCTAATAAAGGGATTCATCAAGAGACACGTCCTAACTACTTTGACAATGAGCATGAGAAATTGACATGTAAATACATTCTTACCATGATCTTTTCTTAGTCCAGGCAGGCTGATTTCTATTCAGGTTTTAGCTGGGGCCCCAGAGTCTCATTACCTGCTGATTATCATAATGAGCACCTGAGCAGTAATGGCCTGATAAATTGCTCCTGCAGGGCTGTATTTAGCAGGGCATTCATTCAGGCAACCAAAGCACTCTCCACCCTTCCATTCAAGTGGAAGATAAGCAGAAGCAAAGGCAGGATGGTATGAGTCATAAAGGCTAGAAGGAAGGAAGGGAAGGAGAGAAGGAAGAAAAAGAGGGAGGGAAGAAGGTGGAAGGAGAGAAGGAAGGAAGGAAAACGGAGAGGAGGAAGGGAGAGAGAGAGAAAGGAAGGAGGGAAGTCCATCTAAGGACAGACCTTCACACCTCACTTGGTCAGCGTCCACAGAGGGCATGGGTTTGCCGGGAGACCCACTGTGGGCTTAGCTTTGTCATGAAGCCAGCCTTTGTACGACAGGTGCCAGGAGACCAGCTGCCTGGGCATCAAAAGATACTGGCAAATGCAAAGCACCGGGGACAAAGAGAGAGGAAAGAACAGTCCAGGACACCCCCCACCACGGGAGGAAACATCATGCTTCCTGAGAGGTAGCACAGTGTAATCAGGAAAGAATTAGGGTTTTAGATCCATCTGCCTGAGTTCGTGCCCCAACTTCACCACTGACTTACCAGCTTGTGGTCCTGAGCAAGCTACCTAATCTCTCTGCGATTTAGCTTCCTGACCTACAAAGTGTGGCATAAGTAGATTGTAAATGGCTACAAATATTTTACAGCATTTTTGGCTAAGAATTGGACCTATTTCTCCACCCCTCAATCTGGGTGCCTGATAGCTTATTTTGGCCAGCAGAACACAGCAGAAGTGATGCTGTGTGAGTCTCGAGACCAGGCCAGTAGCTCTCACTGCCTTTCTTGGAAGTTGCCACCATGGGACCAGCCCCGGTTACCCTGCAGAGGGAGGAGAGGCTTTGTGGAGGGGGAAGAGGTTCTAGCTGAGGGTCCCGAAAGCAGCAGCATTAAACTTGTAAATGAGCTCACCCTAGGCGAGCAGCCCCCCCAACCTACCAGCAGATGGAAATCAGCAGAGCCGGCCAGGACCTGAAGGACCGCCCAGCCAGAAACTGCGAGAAATCCTATTTTTGGTGTTTTAAGCCACTATGTTTTGGGTGGTTTGTTGGGCAGCAAAAGCTACCGGAGACAGGGGACAATCATAGTTTGCACCCCACAGAGCTTCTACCCACCTCCCTATCCACCTGTCTGTAAAATATCTGTCTACCTGGTATACAGTAGTTTCAATAAAATGCAGTAATAGTTATTAGCTTGTTTTTTTTTTTTTGAGACAGACTCTTAAGCTGTCACCCTGGGTAGAGTGCCGTGGTGTCACAGCTCACAGTAACCTCCAACTTTTGAGTTTAAGCGATCCTCTTACCTCAGTTTTTCTAATTTTGGTAGAGACGGGGGGTCTTGCTTTTTGCTCAGGCTGGTCTCGAACACGTGAGCTCAAGCAGCCCACCCGTCTCAGCCTCCCAGAGTGCTAGGATTATAGGCGTGAGCCACCACACTTAGCCTAGTTATTAGTTATTAATAGTATTATTATAAGCAGTTATGAATGAGATAGGTTCTGTATGTTCTTAAGTCGAATTTGTATGTAAGTTGGAACAGGAACATTTACCTTTTACCTGTCATAGCCTCTGTGTAAGGCTTTTTTACCTTACATAGCCGTGTGTAAGTGCAAGTCAGATTCTCGTAACTCAGAGACTGCCTGTGGTCACTGTCATCATGTCCACTATGTGGTACAGGGCAAAGTGACTTGAAAGGGCTTCAGGACCAGACGGGTCTGGATTCAGATCCTAGCACCACTCACCGACCTCTCTGAGCTTTGGTTCCTTCATCCGCAGAACTGGGCACCAATGCTGGTGGCCCTGCAGGGCTGCTATGGGGATTAAAGATGTGTGAGCGTGGCACAGAGTGAGAACCTCAGGAAAAGACACTACTGCCAGCGCTCATGGTGCCTTTGCAAACCAAGGGCAGCAGGACCCTGAATGCCTGCTGTGTGTACCACCCCAAGCCCATCAGATGCTGCCCAGGACCTGGGGAGAGCGTGGCGCATCGGGGAGGCCCCACTTGGCTCACTTCTCCCTGCAAGAGTTCTCCTCTCCTGCTGGAAGTCAGACTGAGAAAATGCTATAAAGAAGGCTGCATCGTGCACACCTAAGGCTCCTGACAAGCAGTTGCCGGACTCAGGCCTGCTCAGCACTGGAATTCTAGTTCAACACCACAGGCAAGTGTCTCCTAGCCAGACTGTTAGTTTCCCATGTCCACGATGTCAACATTGTTTTTGAAATAGTTCCAAAACACCGTTTTAAAAATATATAATTTCACATCAAGAGTTTCCTGCCCACCAGGTCTCGAGTAGGGAGTGTAGAAACCTATATTTCTACATAGCTGTGTAAATTAATCGTAATGCACAGCCAGGCTCAGGACCCCTCAATTTATCATAATTGGATAATGGTATCTGCATTTCGAAGCAAGTTGCTTAACTCATCTGTGTTTGCTACTTGAAAAGTGGTGTGTAATCCCCAACTTCACAACCAAGTGATAAAGGGAAATTCTGTTGGAAAAACCGGACAGGAAATCCAGAAAAGGCTATGAGCACTCTCGGAGACAACACAGAAGACATGACAGGAATTCCCCTGGCAAAAGCAGGGGCCCAGTACCAGGAAGAACTAAGTCACTGTCACAGCCCTCCTGGGCCCCGCCTGGCTCTCTGTAGGAAAGAGCTTGTGGCGGCCCACCGTGGCGGCAAGGAGAAGGGCGAACAACTCGGGACAGCCTGGTATGCTGGGTGGGCCCTGAGCTGGGGCCAGAAGGCCTGGATTGCAATCCCGGCCCCCTGCCCCACCGCTAGCACTGCCACTTGAATAAGTCACTTCTTTCGTCCCACCTTACCCCCACACAGGGAGAGTACCTGCCCTACTTCCCTCCTAGCGTTGCGGTGAGGGTCAGATACATTCATTTATTCAACCAAATTGTTTGGACAGTGCCGGGCGCCACACCAGACTCTGGAGACAGGAGACCCATTAGTGGAGAAAGCAGGTGTGGCCTCTGCCCAGCACAGCTCACATCTCATAGAGAAGGGCAAACAAACCAGCGGGTTGTGGCAAACCGTGAGAGTGCTCCAGAGAGAACCAGCAAAGGGCTACCCTGAAGAATATGAGGCTGGGCCACTTGACATGAGGCAGGCCAAGGGGGCTTCTCCCTCCAAGAAGGTTAACATTTTAGTTGAAACCTACGAGCTCTCACCCTAGGAGAGGAGCCAGAGAGGAGGAGCCCAGGCAGAAAGTGCTGGAGTAGGCGACAGGTGTGACCAAAACAGTATTCAGAAGCACCAGGGTAGTTAGGGCTGACCATGCTGCCTGTGGGTCCTAAGAAGCGAAGGGCCGGGGTCACCTAAGGGTTATCTCCTAGGGAACAGCCACACCTTCCCTAGGTAGCCTGCTTCTGGGACAGTGCGGACTCAGCCATCATCCTGTGGGATCCAGCCACACTCAGATCCCAGCGTGACTACACCTCGAAAGGATGGAGGTTGACTTTGGTGGCTTCTCCTCAGAAAACTTCAGGTTCAGACACGCTAAGCAACAAAGAGTACATAGCAGGCAGACACTAGCCCCTGGCCCTCAGAGAAAGCTGACCCAATGTGCAGGGACAGATGCCAGTAGCTGCACAGGGACCCGAACCATGGAGCAGAGAGAAACTCACACTTGCAGAATTACCCTACAATGCTCAGGTTTCTGTGTTTAGGAGTCTGGGGACAGTGCAAGTAAGTGACTCTAGCTCTGGTCATCATCTGAAAGAATAGGACAGAAGGAAGGAAGGGGGGGAAAGGAGGAAGGAAGGGGGAAAAGGAGGAAAGAAAGAAAGAAAGAAAAGAAAGAAAGAAAGAAAGAAAGAAAGAAAGAAAGAAAGAAAGAAAGAAAGAAAGAAAGAAAGAAAGAAAGAAAGAAAGAAAGAAAGAAAAGAAAGAAAGCTTAGAACAGCTAAGATAGTCACCCTTTAACGTCAAATATCTGTGTGTTATTTTGCATTTAGATACGGCCCCTGAGCCTCCACACTTTATGACTACCTTATGACATTTAAAATTATATAAATTAACTTTAACTTTCTGGCAGCAGCTCTCCGCTGAGATACAGCTGATGACTCATAACATGTGAATCACAATACGAGCGGGCGTGGACAGAAGCCATTAGGGAGCAGCGCTTACTCAGGCCCCAGCTCCCCAAGCTGCAATTTGCTACTTTCCAGAACCCAGTACATGTGTTTGCTTCATTTCATTTCTCCTTTGAATATGAAACAAGACCTGAAGAAGATTCTGCCAGTGGACTTGTGGTAATCACTGTGGACTAGATAACCCAAGGGCATTATAAATCTCCCACGAAAGATGTAGAAGGGTCTCTTTCCCAGTCTCCCTTGCATTTTAGAGGTATGTCACCTGAATCTGGCCAATGAGGTGTAAAGGGGGCTTCTGAGAAGACCTCTGCTTTCCTGCACCAAGGGAGCGCTGCCAGTGCCTCCCCCTCCTGCTCCTTCTGCCATGGATGTGGGTGAGTATCTGGAGTTTCAGCAACCATTTTGAAAACATGAGGTAACAGCCTGGAGCTAAAGGGGAATCAGTAAAGGATGGACGGAGGCAAAGGACAGAAAAATCCTAAGTCCTCAATGATTAAGCTACTGGACCAACAAGAAAACCACCCACCTCCAGACTCCTTTTCGAATAAGATGACAAAGTTCCTTAGGATTTATGCCTTGTGGTTAGTTGTGTACTTCAGAAAGCGTTCCTGCCACATGCTGCCTTTTCTTCCTAATGTAAATGGAAAAACTTTAACTGGTTAAGACACTCAGGTATCTGGTGCTAATTTTTTTCTTCTCCATTCTCACTTTAACTGCTCCAGTTCTGATGCTTATTCTCTCTCTCCTGGATATGGTAATAATTCTCTAACTCATTCTCTGCTTCCTGTCACCCCATTCTGCACTTTCCCTGTTGCCAGAATTAGGTCCTAAAAATTCTCAACAAGTCAATCCCCTATTTCCCACTCATTCTAAGCCTTCAATGGCTCCCTACTGCCTCCCAAAAAGGACCAGACTCCTTAGATTGAATCGAGGTAGGATAACATAGTAGTTAGGGATGCAGGCTTTGGAGTCCAAATCCCAGCTCCACTACTGACTATTTGTCACACTTTATTTCACTTCCCGAAATGTCTGTTTTCCTATCTATAAAATGAGAATGATAATAAGAGTGCCTACTTTCTATTATGTTGAGAAATAAATGTTGTACTTAGCACCATACTTAACATACAGTAGAAATTCAACAAATTCAACTGGGATTATTATTATTATTTTAGAGAGAGGGTCTTGTCTGTCATCAACACTGGAGTACACAATCACCTCTCACTGCAGCTTCAAACTGCTGGGCTTCAAATCCTCCTGCCTCATCCTCCCAATAGCTGGGATACAGGCATATGCCATCATGCCCAGCTATTTCTTCCTTTCTTTTTTTCTTTTCTTTTTTGTAGACAGGGGGTCTCACTTTGTTGCACAGGCTGGTTTTGAACTCCTGGCCTCAAGCATGCCTCTTGCCTAGGCCTCCCACAGTACAGAGATTACAGGCATGAGCCACCATGCCCAGCCTTACCTGGTATGATTAATCTTCCTGATTGCAGCATCAGCCAGCCTTTCTCTACTGCTCTCTCTCAGAAGCACAGCCTGCACTCTGCCCAGTGGACATCACCCTTTCCTACCTTTTCTTCTGGCCTTACCCGGTCCACAGCATGCTCTCCTGCAACTACCCCTTCAATATTTACAGTCCCAGGCATCCTTAAAAACCTGGCCCTAATGTCATCCACAAGGCTTCATCCATGTCACCGAGGTCATGCATAAATAGCCCCTCCACTGAATTCACGTGGCACTTCTTTCTGTTCACTGTTCTGATACTTAGACACATTTGGGGGAACTCTAGCTTCTTGTGAACTTACTTTTTCCACTGCTCCCTTTCTCTGGACACATCTGAGGCTACCCCAAACTGGCAGACCACAGCCAAATACAGCACTTGGCTGCCTCTGTCCCTCCACCTAAGCCTCTGTACCCCCACAGGTGGTCTTCTGGAAATGACTAACCCTAACCCTCCCTCTGCTGCTGACCCCAGATTGAGGGGCGGTGACAGCTCCTCCTCTACTACTAGCTACTGGTTACTGCAGCATCCCTCGTACTTGTCAGCACCTCCCCCTCACCTTCGTAACCATCCTTTTGTTAACAAACCCTCCTCAGTATGTTCAGACCTTGGTGAAACCCTTGCCAGTGGTCACATAAGGTGAAGAATTTGTGACTCTATCTGTGCCCTGGTAGATTAATGGCCAGAAGAGGAACCCCTCCTCAGAAATCCCACCTCCAACTCATCAGAAAACCCTACCCTGGGTTGGCAACATCTCACTGTAAACTCCAGCTGCTGTCTGCTGGGGACCAGCAGGGATGACTGCAACAGCCATGACTGGGTGCTGGACAGGGCCTGGAACAGTCAAGGGAGCCCCACCCAGATTCTGTTGGTCTCTGGGAGGACCCCAAGGAGGACCCCCAGGGACAGAGGGACAGTTTTCTAGCAGCTGTGATTCCAATAGACTTGCACTGCTCTGCATTTCCTGCTGGGCTTTAGGAGACCTGCTGAGCCTCTGGTTTGCCTCTTCCAACCACCACCACCGCTTACTTTTTCCACTGCTCCCTTTCTCTGGACACATTTGAGGCTACCCCAAACTGACAGACTACAGCCAAATACAGAACTTGGCTGCCTCTGTCCCTCCACCTAAGCCTCTGCACCTCCACAGGTGGTCTTCTGGGACTGACTCTGCCTTTCAGAGTTTCAGCAACTCCTGATTATATAGTGGTACATCTGGGACAGGGATTCCTCTCCAGCTGAAGTGACTGTGATCCAGCATGGAAGGGAAGGGTGGTGGATCAAGTTCAGCACAGTGATGTGCAGTTCAGTGTATGCTGGTAAAATACAAACCACGTGAACCTGTTTGCTCATGCCCCAGGTAGGGTGTGGAAAGAAGCACAAAATGTTCACTCCTCCAAGGGAGGTGGGCAGGAAGTTTACTTATTACTTTTTAAATAAAATATTTGTTGATTTTGTAACTTTTTAAAATCTAAATCTCAGAGGCCTTCCATGTACGTGTCCAGCTGTAGGTCAGTGAATGACCTGGGTCATGGAACAACAGGTGGTTTTGCTCTCCCTCTGGGCTGCTCTGGCTCCACCAGCTGACCACACCTGATCCACAGGAACTTGAAGTGTGTGTTCACCAGACTGCAGAGGCCTCAGCTCCCAGCACCCGTGCACCTGCCCGCGTCTTGTGGGTTGGGGAGGTGGCTGACCCAGGAAAAGCATCTGGAATTGGCTGCTCCAGATGTGGGAGGGGCCTGCAGACCTGACCACTGCTTGACCTGCAAATTGGCCTCCTTCTGTCTTTGCTCCCCAGCCCTGGCCACTTCCACTAGCTGGGAGTTGAAAGGACGGGAACTCCTGAAGTCCCCAGCTATGCAGGAGAAACACACCCGGTCACCCAGGTGAAGCAATGCCGCCAGAAGCTGGGCAGGGAGTGGGCACTCACCACGCAGCCACACCTGGAGACTGGAGCCCCGGATTTTCTCCTCAGAAGCGGCCACTTGGTTCCACAGAGATGGAGGGACGCCTGGAGGACCGTAGAACACTGGAGGAAGGCGACGGAACCTGCCCTGGAGAAGAGCCTCTGTGGCTGTCCTTAGAGTCTGTGCTTCAGGACAGCCCTCCCTGCCCGGCCTGGGCGGACAGCTGTCCGGAGCGAGCAGGAGAAGGTCCCCGCCCACTGCCCAGGTGCCCGGCATCCTCTTCAGTGCCCGCCAAGGCCAGGCCCTGGGGAAGCACAGTGGGGCCGCAGGGACTGGAGCCAGAGAAGAAGCTGCAGAGGAGGAAGAAGAGGGGAGAGGAGAGAACTGGGATACAGCCCCGACCTCCCTGGGATTTGGCGAGTGGAAGATTGTGGGCCCGAGACAGAGGAGCCCAGAGGCTGGGTGGCACTGGTGTCCGCAGCGCCCTGGGCAGAGCAGTTTAGGACACTGGGAGAGCGTAGCGGGTGAGGCTCACGTCCAGTCCCTGGAGCAGGTCGAAGACCCGCAGGAGGTGAGAGGGGGAGGTCGCGGATGTCGCACGTGGCTCTGGCCAGCAGCAGCAGGCGCCGAGACTCCTCCGGCAGCACGCGGTGGCCAGGCCGGGCAGGGAGGCCGCAGGGAGGTGGACAAGTCGCAGACTGTGCCCTTAGGCCTTAGCGTAGGTCTGGGCGCTTTCGCCCAGGATGCGGTCAGCAGCAGAGGTGGGCCTCGTGGGGAACGGCCAGCGGTGTGGGGAGGGAGCTCGGCCTCCAGACAGCCACGGCCTCATCCGCGCGCAGTCTCGGAGCTAGGTGAGGACCCCTAAACAACGGGTCAGCCAGCCGCGACTAGACAGCCTACAGAGGCCAAGGTCAGCGGCACGCACGTGGGCGTATGAGAGGTAGGAAGGTCAGAGGGACCGTGGCCACGACGGGCAGGGGCCGGGTGCTGCGCGGACGTGGATGGAAACCGGGTTGCCAAGACTCCCTCGGAGATGTGGAGATGCTCAGAGGCAACCCACGGGGGGTGGTGGCGGGAACACCCCAGGAGCTACAGCCCAGCGGCCGACCTGGAAAGCTCCAGGGGCGGGAGCCTGCTCACCCTTGCGGGGACTGGCAGCCCTGGTGGAGCCGCTAGATGTGCTGGGGCCGCACACAGACCCCCACAGGCCTCTCGGGTTTCCTTCTGTGCAGCGCCCCTCTAGACCTGAAAGCCTGGCCCCGCAGGAAATCAGAACACCTCCTTTGCCACCGGAGAGGCCCTGGGAAAACTGGGTGGAGCCCAGTTCCTGGGGGCAGGTGGAAACTCCGGAGCTGAAGCCAGGTCATCTTGCTTTGGTGCCGCTGAACCATGCGCGAGGCCGCGCATTGAGTCCCTCGAGCTTTTAGAAATCATCACCTGCTCTCCTAGAAAGCTATGCTGATGTGTGATGCCCCAAGCTCTGGAATTATGTCATGGAGCATTGTGCTGGAGGAATCTGAGGCAGGAAGGAACTAGGGTTGGAAGGAAATAGGAATATTATTCAATAAAAAAAATTAAGAGGGAAAAAAACAAGCAAAAAACCAGATATGGCCATTGAAGGCCCTGAAAAGTGCTACAGTTGGCCAGGCACAGTGGCTCACTTCTGTAATCCCGGCACCTGAGGCAAGTAGATTGCTTAAGTTCACGATTTCCAGACCAAGCTGAGCAAGAGCAAGACCCAGTTCTACTAAAAAGAAAAAACTAGCCAGGCTTAGTGACATATGCCTATAGTCCCAGGGACTCGGGAAGGTTAGGCAAGAGGATTGCTCAAACCCAAGAGTTTGAGGTAGCTGTGAGCTATGATGCCACAGAGTAAGACTGTGTCTCAAACAAAAGATAAAAAAATATTGTCGTTGTCCTGCTGTGACTGCCCTTGCCTCTTCTTTCTACTAATAAGGTCACATGCCCCAGCACTCGCCTCTCACAGGGCAGTGACTGCAGAAGGACTGTGTCCTTACAGGTATCTGTTTCTGGCAGTGCTTCTCAACCTTCCTGATGCTGCCACCCTTTAATACAGTTCCTCATATTGTGGGGACCCTCAACCATAAAATTATTTTCCTAGCAACAAAAATAGTTTTATGGTTGGGGGTCACCCAACCATAAAAATTGTTAGGAAAATAAAATTATTTTTCTAGCAATGAAATAATTTTATGGTTGGGGGTCAGCACAACATGAGGAACTGTATTACAGGGTCGTGGCATTAGGAAGGTTGAGAAGCACTGGTTTATGGGCACAGAGGAAGAGGCCAGGCCACCTTCTCTGTCTGCCCCAGAGCAGACAGGGAGCAGGGGACCAGGCTGACCTAATCTAGACCCAAGGGTCATTGTGATATTCTGCACTAGGGAGAAAAGCCCAGCGCCTGGCTTCTAACTAGAGGTCAAACCAGGAATCTGTATTTTTCCAGACCTAAAGAATTTTTGCACTGCAGTGACAGGGGTGGGGGAAATAGCTTTCCCATCCTCCTTGGATGTCTTTTCAAGATGAGGAGATAAGTTCACCGACTAGCGGATTTAGTCATCAGCAAGTCAAGAAGAGGATTTTGTGAGAACTGAGGGAGAGGAGGAGCGAGGCAGGAGCGCTCAAAAGCAGAGACTCTTTGTCCTTTACTTTTCTTTACTCCAGCACCAAATAGCAAAATGAAACACATTTGACCTTTGGTTGTCAGGACTCTCTTGAGAGCTCTCTGTGAGACATACCCACTTAAGGGCCCTGCGGAACGTCTGCAAAAACTCCTCTATTTCCTTCAGCCTGGAGCTTGCCTGTGAAACCCTAATTGTGTGAGCTGCAGGACCCCACAGTGGGTAGGAAACCCAATGAGCTCGCTGCGGCCTCCCTTCTGCAACATAACCAGCCAGGGTCTCTCTCCAGAGTAACTCAGTTTATAAGGACTGACCAGAACATGGATGCTCAAATCCCACCACCTCTCCTTCACTGGGGCAGAGGGCTTCAGGGAGAGGTATTTTGCAGATAAATGGAAAAGTAGCAGAAAAGGGCCTAACAGAGAAATAGAGTGGGAAATGGGAAGAATTGAGTTATAAGCAGAGAAAAACAAAACCTGTGAGAAATGTGCACACTTGGTTTTCAAAATAAGGCTTTCTGCTTCCAAAGACTGATGGAAAGTATACAGTCTTTCAACAAATCAAAATTGCGATCCTCATCCAATCCAAATAAATATTTTACATTTCCAACATCTGTATGCTAGTACATCTCACTTTACAAGATAAATGGATCCCTGGAAAGATGTACATACATTTTTAAATGGCATTTTAGATGTATCAGAAAATGTTATAACTGTCAGGAATGTTTTAGAATCTTGATTTTATTTATAAACCCATGTGTTGGATGTTTTCAGGGCTTCCCAAATATGTGAGGAATGGATGATAAGATGCAACCATTGAAATAATTATACAGATTCATGATCGTATAGGAATTAAGTATTCTCTGCTCTTTGATGGACCTATAGATTTAGGCACATGCAGTCTTGAAGACCATAGAGCTTGATGCCATATATTGATTAAAATGTTGGTGTTAGTGAAGTTGGGGCAAGGAGGGTCACAGAAGACCCAGAATGAATAGTTCATTTCTGAACAGAGTTGGAATTGACAAATCTAGATTGAGTAGCGTGCTGTCCTTGACATGATTTATCTTTGCTTTGACCTTGGCTATCCTGAGATTGTATACAGTAGAATTTCTGTAAGTTGACCACCCAAGGGGATGTAAGAAACTGGCCAACATACAGAGGTGGTTGACATAAAGGAACTTCCATTAAGTACATGTGGTACATATCTGGTCTATGAAAATTAGGTCAACTTGAGGAAGTGGTGAACTATGGAGGTTCTAGCATAGTTAGTCCATGTGTGCAACTGCCTTGGTTTATTAATCCCATAGTTGAAGACTGTACAAATGATTTAATATATATTGATCACTCACAATGTGTCAAACAGTACACACCATGGCCAGAGGAGCTCTGTATGGAGACTCAACAGAACATGCATCTTACACACGTAGCAAAGACATCAACATAAGGAGGTAACTCATTCAATGACTAGCCTTGAAAATCAAAGGCACTCCTGACCTCTCATCTGTGAGGGATTCTTGCATTCACTTCCAGATCTGCCTTCAATCTCCTCAAGGTCAATTTTGCCTTTAAAAGACTACTAGATGTTCAGGAATGCAAACCACAGGACAGAGGGGTTTGATGACCCTATCTGGAAAAATAAGCATGGAACTTAGCTATCCTAGTAAAAGAGCAGACTAAAAATGCACAAGAACAAAAAATCAGAAAGGTTACATCAGTCAGAACATTGTTACCTTAGCATTTCTCACAGTTGGTATTTCCAGGTAGGTGACTGTTGCCAACACACATTGAAACACTTCTCTGCCAATTTAGTGAGATAAATCTATTGATTGGCTGCCAAAAGCGAGACCTGGTGACAATGCTTGCAAAGAAGATTACAGAACCCCCTGTCAGCCTTGGGAAAGGCAGCTGCCAAGTACCAGGCTGGCTCAGGGCCAGGCCTTCTGCCTGTATGGACCCTTACAGGAAGACGTCTGGGTACACATCTTAGCTACTTAATATTAACCAAAATGAACAAGTAAATAAACTTTCTACCTACAATTCTATATGGATTTCTCTCATACTCACCTCTGACTGATTTTTTAAAAAATCAGTGTGATTTATAAAGTAGCCCCAAATAAGTTTCAGGTGTAAGAATTAACTACTAGCTATTTAATTGCCAATTTTCACAATTTTAAAGGTATTCGTAAGCATAACCTAATCTCCAACCTCTTTACGCTTTTTATAAAGTGCACATAAAATTTTAAAACTTTAATTTTAAAGGTTGGCATGACAGAAACTGGTGACAGCTTTTCTTGTAATTAATGGGGATACTTTTTTCTTGCAATTGGTATAGCAGGTAAATCAGGGAACACTTTACTTTTTAAACATTTTTACAACCAGGATTTAAAATAATTTGTGCTGTAAAACTTCATGATGCAATTGACCTAAAGTTAGATGAAGTTTCTTCTCAACTGATTGAAGTCATACAGTGCCTCATACCTAGGAAATGTGTAAGGAAACTGTTAAATAAATCCCTGTATATTCTGTATACAATGATTTGTCTCTGTGATTGATCAAGTATTGTCTGAAAACTAAAGTACAATATTAAGTCACTGTCAAATTCAGCTCCAAATTGTTAACACCTTTGACAGGTACACGTGAAGCTTAATTCAGATGTTTCTGAGTTTCATTAGAAAAAGGGTCATTGTTAAGGTGCTTAACCTTGGATGCACATTAAAATCACCCGAAACACTTTATAAAATGCTGATATGCAGGCCATCTCAACTCTATTAGACTCTCTAGGTGAAGGGCCTAGACATTCTTTTTTTTTTTTTTTAAGTTCCCCCAGATGATTCTAGAAGCAACCAGAGCTGAAAATCAGTGATTTTTAACTTTCCAACAAATTCTACAATGAATCAGATTCCTCCCAACCTACTCTCTCCCTTCCCCTACTCCCTACACCCTCCACATGTGCCCATCAAAGAAACGCTCTAAGGAAATGTGAATTGTCTGACCTTGAGCCTCCCAACTAATAGAGCTGCTGAGAGCACAGAAGCCATTCCTGGGGGTGCCTGGGAGATGAGCTTGTTTGGGGCAGGGGGCATAATGCCGTAACATACGCTGCCAGGGTTGGCTGCATTATAAGCACACAGGCTCTTTGTTCCCCAGTCCATGGATGAAGTTCAAAGTCAATTTAGTGCCATTGCCAGGGGTAACCTGCATCTCCCATTATCATCTGCTTTTTCCTTCTTTCTAAACCAGGCTTTTTCAGCCCTTCTTCACACATTAAAAGTCTAAGCCTGTCTCTACTAAAGAACCCTACCACTAACTAGCCCAGCCATGCACATTCATTCTCCCTCCGTGGCTGCGGACATGAGTGCGATAGGATTTAACCCCTGTCATCCCTGTATCATTCCTCTCTCCTTTCTTTTACTTTTAGGGCACACTTTAATGAGTGAATGAGTTTGTGTCCGAGAGTAAGAGAAGCAGGAAGAAGGGAAACAGTGATTCTTATTTTTCGTGAGGTGGGGAGTACTGCAACCTACAGATGGTGACTGAGTCACCACAGGCACAGGGGCTGATCTGACAGCTGGATACGGTGTATCATTTCCCAAGACCCCTGCCCTCACTGCTCCAGTTGCTGTTCCAACACTCAGTGTGGAGACCCTTACCCTAGTGCCCTAGTTCTCATTTACAGAACTCTCAAGGAGGTTTAAGTGATGATTCTCAGCCTGGCATCATGCCCAACAGTCTTCACCTGTTCCCTTAACCCTGGAAGCAATTCGTGTTTGATCTGTACGTCTTATAATGGCAGCTTCTTTTTCTGTTCTGTCATTTCTCTGAGTCCTTGTATTCTGAGTTGATCATATTCCAAGTACCACTGCAGAGCAGGTGCTGAGCAGTCAGATGACAGCTGTTGCTCTGTTGCAGTTGAGCAATTAGGGAATACCAGAGTATGCTATGGCACATGGTTTACACTGAGCGTTCAGAAAATCAAATATCCGAGTGCCTGTCTGGCGGCAAACACTGGGTGTGTACACGTACAGGATGTCTGCCCTTATGTACAGTTATATAGCCTTTTAAGCTAACTGGGCCTTCTTTCTTTCTTCTTATCTGTCTCTTCATTAACTAATTCATCTCATCATTTTGAAATAGCAGTTGGGGCGTCAGGAGGAGAGAAAACAAAAGCAAGACCTTTCAAAAGGTGTCTTGTAGGTGTTTTGTGCTATAAATTCAAGCAGTTTCAAAACTAAAACTCTTTTGGTGTGTAAAGGTCTCAGTCAGCAAACACTGAAATCCTAGATATAGATATGTAATACATATTGACCAGAAATCCTAGAAATTCAAGAGTTCCAATTGAGTAAGCAATATCAGGTGTTACACCTCCCCTGGATCCTTGTAAAAATGCAAACTGGAAAGCTATCCCAGGCTGAACACAGTCATCTTACATCTCACCCACACTGGTCTCTCATCTTGCTGCTGAGCAAGACAGAGGGGAAACAA
Organism: Perodicticus potto; assembly: GCA_963574655.1. NCBI lineage: Eukaryota > Metazoa > Chordata > Mammalia > Primates > Lorisidae > Perodicticus > Perodicticus potto. The sequence continues at coordinate 40,686 of CAUYRH010053334.1, forward strand.
AGAGACAACTATAGTTCGGAGAGACTTTTCCGAACCGGGAGAAAGTTTTGTTTGGTCTTCAAGGGCCTAAGGAAGAAAGAATATGTCCTCTTCCTTTTCCCCCGGCCTCCAAGAAGAGAATGAGACTCTAACCAAAGCCCATTTAACATTTTACAAACACACAGGTGGAGAAGTGGGCTGGGCCGGAAATTGTGCCCTGTGTTGGCTTAGCTCTGGCTGGGAGTCAGCTCTCCAGTCCAACCTCGGATGGCCAGTGGACGTGGAGCTCCCTAGCCACGGCCCGGCCCAGCGGCATCAGATGACCACGCTGACAGTCACGCTCTGGCCATGCGGCACAATCTTTCGTGGCCAAGCGAGCAACAGCTTGCGCAGCTCCTCGCGGAAGCTGTCGTGCAGCCAGGCGTAGATGAAGGGGTTGTAGCAGGCAGAGCTCATGGCGAGCCAGTGGCAGAGCAGCTGCACCAGCCCGAAGGCGTAGGGGTCGATGGCGCGCGGGTCCAGGTCCCGCAGCAGGTTGAAGACGTGCAGCGGCAGCCAGCAGACGGCGAACACCACCACCACCACCACCAGCAAGCAGAAGGTGCGGCGGCGCCGCGCGCGGTCCCAGTCCGCCTGGCTCTGGGTCACGCAGCCCGGCACCACGCGGTTCCGGAGCTTCACCGACACCCGAACGTACGACAGGAGGATGACCAGCAGGGGGAGCAGGTAGGTGACGAGCAGCAGCCCCCCGGCGTAGAGCTGGCGCTGGCGCTCCTGGGAGCCCCAGAACTCCTCGCAGAGGCGCACGTCGTGCGGCTTGAGCTCGACGTGGTAGGTGTGCAAGGCGGCGGGCAGCGCCAGCACCGCGGACAGCGCCCAGATGGCCAGCACCGCGTAGGCGCTGAGGCGCAGCGAGATGCGCCGGCGCAGCGGGTGCACCAGCACGACGTAGCGGTCCACGGCGATGGTGGTGAGCGTGAACACCGACACGTAGACGGTGACCGGCTGCAGGAAGAAGACCAGGTGGCACAGGGCGCTGCCGAACACCCAGCCGCGCGGCTCGAAGGCGTAGGCCAGCGTGAGCGGCACGCAGGCGGCGCACATGAGCACGTCGGACAGCGCCAGGTTGCCGATGAGGAAGTTGGTCACGTTGTGCAGCCGGCGCACCCGTGCGATCACCAGGACCAGCAGGCAGTTGCCCACCAGCCCCACGACCACCACAACGCTGTAGAGCAGCACGATCAGCCCCTTCAGCTGATGCACCAGCTGCAGGCTCTGGAAGGGCGTGAGGGCCTGAGCGTCGGGGCCAGCCTCGGACGCATTGCCCGCCGGCTTCTCTGCGCTCTGGTTGGCCGGAGTTGGGACCGCAGGCGGCAGCCCAGAAAGTAAGGCAGGGGCCCCGGGGCCCCCAGTGGGCAGTGAGGCCATGACCACCTGTCCAAAGATAATCAAAGTCCGTCACTTCCCATCCTCCATCCCCCCTCTCCCATTACCCAAGTCCGCCCTTTGGAAAACCTGGCCGCCGAACAACAGCAAAAGCAATAAGAAAGTGCTGACCTCCCACCTCTATAAAATAAACCTAAGCCTAGTTAGACATGCTCTGTTTGTTGTTGCTTTTTTTTTTTAACACCTCCTACTCGATTTACAGCCCTCACAGTCCACACAGGCCAGACCCAGGAGCGCCCACCTACCTGTGAGTGGGGCTTGGCTGATGGGAAAGCTCGCGGGAAAGGAAAGGGCAGAATCCTTCTATCCCCCAGCGGTCCTCCGCCCACGACGGCCGCCCAGGTTTCTCGCTTCTCTGCGGGAGCAGAACGGATCCAAGGGTTCCCAGCAGGCTGGCAGCCTTTGAGAAGGACTAGGAGCGCCTCCCCTCCGCCCCGCCCCCCACTCCACGCGCCCTTGTATGGAAAATGGGGGCGGAGCGCCGTGCGGGCTCTGCGCTCAGAACTAGCCAGGAGGACAATGTGGGCAGGATGGAACCAAAACAGGGAGGAGGGACTGGCAAACCTGGGCCAGAGGGGGGACGGGAAGAATCTCCTCCCCCGAGCCTGCAGCGCCTCGCAGAGCCCCGCTCCCAAGGAGCGCGCAGTGGAGGAGGCGGAGGACAGGCGTGCAGCGCCAGGCTGTCGCGACGACCTGGAGAAGTCTAGAGAGAGGGAGCAATGGGGGACGTAGGAGACAGGAGTTAAGATGCATCAACAGGTGTGGGAGAGACAGACGGAGCCGTCTTTAAGCGCGACATCTCTCCTGGCTACAATGGGCAGAGTCTAGCGCGCGCCTTCGGGCCACCACCTTCCCGCCGACACACGGAGACCTTGGCTTAGACTGCGGTGCCTTCCCCTGCCAGCGGTCCGGCGCAGCCAAACGAAGGGTTCGGCCCCACGGACAGCTCCCGGCGGTCCTGGCGGCTGTGGAGAGAGGCAGCGGACGGTAGTTCAGGAATTTCCGCCCCTCTCTGAGTCCGAGGCATTTGGGAAAGGGACGCGGCCTGGTCCAAAGGGCTGCCTCGCCGCCTGCGATCTGGTCTGAGGCTGCCGACTGTAGCTTGGAGTGGAGGCGGATGAGCAGGGTCTCTGGGGCTTGGAGGCTGGCGACTTTTGCTCCTGTCTGGGGTCACCGCAGTGCCAAGGACTGCACTGTCTTTACCTCCCTGGGTCAGAAAATGCAGACCTCTCGCCAGTCTTCCTACACAGACGCACGTCAGTGTCTGGCCCGGCTACTCCTCGGCTCACCCTTTCTTTTTCTCACACTTTCTTTCTTGCTACCAACCTGCCTGACTCTTCCAGTCCAGAATCTAACTTCTCAGACTGGGACTCCACCCACTCCCTCCTTCATCAACACCCCAGGCCTCTTCACCTCACTTGAGAATTAGAAATATATATACTATTAGTTGCAGGATTTCGGCTAGGATAACAAAGATAGCAAACATCTGAGAAGCTTCCAAGTTTCAGAAAATCTTTAGTACTATTAAGTCCTTGAAATGCAAATTAACCTGGGTGCTAGGAGGTAAGAGACAGGAAGAGGGTGGAGAGTCTTTGTTTTGTTTTTTTGTTTGTTTGTTTGTTTTTATTTATTTTTTTAACAAATCACAGCTGCATACATTAGTGCAATCAAGAGGTACAATGTGCTGGTTTCATATACAATCTGAAATGTTTTCATCAAACTGTTTAAGATACCCTTCATGGCATTTTCTTAGTTATTGTATGAAGACATTCGTATTCTGCATTTAGTAAGCTTTGCCTGTACCCTTCTAAGATGCACCACAGGTGTGGCCCCCCCAATTACCCTCCCTCCACTCCAACCTCCCCCCTCCCCTCCCTTCCCATATTCTTGTGCTATAGTTGGGTTTTAGCCTTCATATGAGACCTTTAAATTAGCTTCATAGTAGGGCTGAGTACGTGGGATACTTTTTCTTCCTTTCTTGAGATACTTTGCTAA
>CAUYRH010053338.1:0-32384 GCA_963574655.1 Perodicticus potto
GGGCCCACCAAACAATGACAGTTGCAACCAAAAAATGGCCGGACGTTGTGGCGGGCGCCTGTAGTCCCAGCTACTTGGGAGGCGGAGGCAAGAGACTCGCTTGAGCCCAGGAATTGGAGGTTGCTGTGAGCTGTGATGCCATTGCACTCTATCTAGGGTGACAGCTTGAGGCTCTGTCTCAAGAAAACAAAAACAAAAACAAAATAAAATAAATTTAAAAAAAGGAAAAAAAAATAAATGTGATGAGAGCACTCTTAGAATCTATAAGAAGGGAAGAATAGGAAGGGGAGAGAGAGCAGAGAAATTAAAACAGGAAGAAGGAATGTACAATTGAGAATAGAAGATAAAAATAGCCTAAGAAAAGAGAGTGAAATAAAAAATTATTTATCAATGGCACCTCCAAGAAAAGGATATTCAATAAAAAAAAAAAGAAAAGAGAAAGAAGAAAAAAAAAAACCAACCTCAAAAATATTATTCTTGTGTATATATAGAAATAAAGGTCTTTATGTCTCAGTTGACGTCAACTTAAGTGGAGTTAATTTGTACTGCAATATACTTTGTGGACACCAGATGGCGCTGTGAGTGGTTCTCAGGCTTCTGTGTGATTCACCAATTATATTGTTGCTATGGAAACCACTCTGCCTGGCCAGTGCCATTTTTGTAGTTTCTCCCCCAGTTTGCGTTGGAAAAGGTGCTTTATTTTGGGTGCTCAGCTCCAAATGACATTCCCATCCGACCTCCAACTTAGGTGCACGAGCCCAGTCGTCCCAGAACTCTCCGCTCTGCCCTCATGCTCTCTTGCAATCCGGCAACTGCAATCAGCTGCAAGAGGGGAGCTCGCTGCTACTGCTGGAGAGGGGCTGACGGTCTTTGTGGTTCGTGGTGGCCAGGCGGCAGCGACAGCTACCATGGCTGTGGCTGGCAGCGGTCGCAGTGGCTGGAGGGGAGGGAGCTCCGCAGGGCTGGTGCTGCCACTTTGACCTGCCGCTTCTTCTCCGGCTGGAGTGCTTGGGGCCCTCTTCGCCACCTTCCACAGCTCAAAGTGTCCTTTCCACACCCCAGAATCCTGCGCCCCCTGCACGGTCAGACCTCACCAGGATTCCGCCCCTGGGATAGCACCGAGGGAACACCTATTCCCAATGATCTGGGGGAAAGACGCTCGCCATTTTGGACATTCCAATATGTTTGCTACCAGCTCATGCTTGGGCTGCCTGGGTCTCCGTGAATCCTAGCAGCACCCTTTTCTAGTCGTCAAACTCTGAGATCCACGCTTTGGTGGAAGTTTTTCCAATTAGGTTTTGTGAGTTGTGACCTGCTGTCCTCCCTGTGGGAGGGGCCGGCTGCCCCTCCCCCTGGCAGGGGGAAACAGCTTACAGCAGTTTCCACGGTTATGAACTATATTTCAAACACAACAATCCACCAAATCGCTGTGCATCTCCAGCTGCCCATCCACTCCAATAATTCACACGGGGAAAGATCCAGTGCTCCCTCCCTCTCACCTGCTGACCGGGGAGAGATGGGCTATAGGACCGTCTCTGCCGCCATCTTCCGTCCACTGTAGTTTTCATTTTTGATGTCCAGTTTGCGAAGCATGCAGCGGAAGGCCGTCTCGTAGTTGCGCTGCACCTTGTCCCCGACGTGGCGCAAGGTCTCTAGCTCCTTCCTGCTGGTGGCTCTTGCCCTGCCCATTGGCTTTGCATCTTTGGCGCCGGTCACCTGCTCCCAAAGGTACCGAGAGATGATCACTAGCGACTGTCGGTAGAACTCATCCTCCTCCTCTGCTGGGGGAGATGTCGAAGGAAGTGACCTGTCAGTGCTAGGGCTGTTACTGGCCTCCCCAACAAACTCCAGCAAAGGCATGACCTCCGGCTGCTTCCTGAGAGGCTCCCGCTGGTACGCTGCATCCAGCTCACCTTCGGGTGACATGATGGCATCGGCAGCAGGGGCATCTATCTCCTCTGGTAGCGACGTGAGTAAGGTCAGCGAGAAGAACAGCAGCCTCGTGAGGGTTGCAGTGAAGTCGGGGACCTCAGCCAATGTTCTTAATTTCTGACAGTATTTACATAAATTCAACAAAAATCTATTTTATTCTACAAGACACAGTAAAAAATACTGGTTATTTTATGAAAACTTTGACTGAAATAATAATTTCAGAAATGTCCAGCCTGCATTAAAAAATTAAAGTTGACTTTATAAAGCCAATAAAAAGCCTGTTGAAAAACTGGCCAGATACCTTATCAATAACATTTCCTGATCTGCGGATAAATAAAAAATGTTGCTTTCTGACAAGTCTGGAAATCCCAATTTACTTTAAGACCTCAAAAAAAAATTTTTTGCCTGGCAGCGCCTGTGGCTCATTGAGTAAGGTGCTGGCCCCATGTGCTGAAGGTGGTGGATTCAAACCCAGCCTTGCGGAACTGCAAAACAGAAAAATAGCCGGGTGTTGTGGCGGGCGCCTGTGGTCCCAGCTACTCGGGAGGCAGAGGCAAGAGAATCGCCTAAGCCCAGGCGTTGGAGGTTGCTGTGAGCTGTGTAACGCCACAGCACTCTACCCAGGGTGTTAAAGTGAGACTCTGTCTCTACCAAAAAAAAAAAAATTTTTTTTTACCCAATACATACAGATATCTAATAGTATAGGTAAAACCTTGACTTTTAAGAGACTTTCAAGTCTAACCTGAGACTCCTTATAAAAAGTGCCAACAAACCCAATTTAAAACAAATCTAAATGGTTAATAATTATTCTTACAACACTTTATACAAATAATCAGACCCTAAAAATACAGTTTATTTTAACAATTAGATTAAGTCTACTATAATTTGGTTTTAGTAAAATTCAAAATTAAAGAAAAATATAATTCAAAAATAAAGAACTGTAGCTCTCCGATATTAGATTCCAGCCTTGTCTACAATGCCAGCTCATAAAATAAGTCATAAGTATTTAAACTGATCTGTTAACAAGACTAAAACACTAGCCAAAAAATATAAAATTATATAGTCAGATTTACTCCAATTTGTTTTTCCTTATTGCATCTTAGCCCTAAAATATTAAATTTTAATATATAATATCTTTTAATCTCCATATAAACACTAGAACAGAAATAACATTACAAAAATGTACTAAAAATACTTGTCCCAATCTACAGACTATCTGCCAAAAAAATGTAATTAAAAGTTTGCCTCTGACTCTAAAGCTGATTTTAAAAAAACTAGGAAAACCTTAAGGCTCATCAAAAATCACCTGTTAACCAAGGGAGGGGAGGGGAGGATAGGTGGAGGGAGGGCAATTGGTGGGATCACACCTACTGTGTGTCTTAGAAGGGTACTGGTGAAACTTATTAAATGTAGAATATCAAAGTCTTCATATAGTGATTAGGAAACATTTTTGTTTGTTTTAAACTTTAGCTTTTATCATACGGTCTAGCTTTGCTTAGGTAACAGAAGTGAAGAGCCACATGTAAAAAAAGAGAGAAAAAGGTATTTTATTGATGATTTCTTTAGCAAGAAAAGTTTTTAGTCAGCTACTCCTGACATCCATATTCTGCTCTGGACATGTGTAATGTGTACCCACATTTTTGGTCCAAACTCTCAGGATAAAAAACTTTCATTTTAATTTTTTAATTCAAGTTTTCCTTTCTTTACAGTTAGGTACTTTTTTGATCTTATAAAGGAACTTTAGAATTTATTGTTAACAGAGTTATACTTTTAGTGCATAAGTATAAATAAAAAAATTAAAACATTGAGATAGATCTAGAATTTGTACTACCCATGTGTAATGCACATCCTTATTTTTCCCTCAAAAATTTGAGCAAAAAAAAGTGCATCATATACAGCAAAATACAGTAATTGCCTTAAATATTGCATTACTAGGTCTACAGGCTTTGGGAAGAATGGAGAAGTTGAACGGTCTAGCAGTAGCCACATTTTTTAAAAAAGATAATCATTGGCATTCTAGGTGTATCTAAATAAGACAATGAAGACTGGTTTAAAATAGATAAATTAAATCAATTGATTGTCCTCACCCACTATGCCAAGGAACAGTTGGGCTAGATACTGGATTGAGCCTGACATCTGTTTTGGAGTTCAACCAGAGGAATCTGGCTTGACCCTCATATTGGTTAATTCTTCCTCTTGGAAGGCAAGGCAGGCTGGAAAGGCTGCTCTCTGGCTCCGTGGACTGCCATGAGAGATGGATGGAGTGAGGTTGTAACATGATGTGACCAAAGACAGATGGAACTGCAGAAGCTGATTGCAGAATTGTGCCCATGGGAGAGGACTAAGGGGTAAACCAGAGAATCGAATCTGCAGTCATACCCAAGGCATAGGACAGGGACAGAGCCAGGGTGAGCTGTATGGTGCAGGCAGGGCACAGGGGACCTTTGGGCTCCTAGTCCTTACCTCCCTCCTGGTGACCACATGCAAGTTCAGGCTTTGGATAGAAAGATGCTGCTTGGTGTCTGGGAAGACTTATGGGAATGTTCCTAATCTCCAGGCCTTTAATGAAGACATTAAATCATGTTGACCTCACAGACCCATTCCATGGGGCATTATGCTATTTAAACAAGATGACAGGCACTTCAGCTCACTGCACTTTGGATGAGTGTTTACTCAGCTGCTTAACATTAAATTAAATGAGAAAAATAAAAGGAGGCGAGAAGAAAGTAATGTAGAATCAATTTTTTACCTGTTTATACTCCATTTTATCAAGCGTAGTCACTTGGGATCCACTACTGAAGGCTGGTTATTGGCCACAGATTTGAAAAATGAGGATCGGTTGTCCTAAGATCATAGTCAAAGTATGAACTGTTAACCTGACAGAGAAGAGAGAGAAAAGCTGTAAAAGGAAGACACATGTTCCCACAAAGCACCCCAGGGATGTGGGTAAGAAGCAAGCAGTTTTAGACTTCAAAGGCCGTGATAACATTACTCTATGACTTCAGAGGCCATTTATTAATAATGGTGAAACTTGTTAACATTTATTGAGTGCTTATTTTATGCCAGCCACTTTTTCAAGTACTTTGCACATGTAGACTTGGCTAATCGTCGTAAGATCCCGAGGAGCTAGTTATTATTATTCCATCCTACAGGTTAGGAAGTTGAGGTGCAGGGAGGTTAAGAAACTTGCTGAAAGTTGTTAAGTGACAGAGCCACAATTAGGATCTAATTATTAAAATAGATCCTAAAGTACTAGAATATTTTCACACATTTTTTTATTTAAATACATTGTAAGAAAGATAGTTATATCTTTATTTATATTTATATATTTATATCTTCATTTTATAAATTCGGAATTCATTGTTCAAAGAGGTAATGTCAACTGAGGTCACGTGGCAAGTCAACTGAAGGAGCCCAGCGTCAAAAGGCATCTGTGTCACCACCTGATGTGGTTCATGCGGAAGGACACGCTGTTGTTTCTGTAGTATTCTGGAAACAAATAAATAGCTCAAATGTAGGCTTAAGGTGACAATCAAAACAAGTCTGCACTGAAGGACCTTCGGCAAAAGACTGGAATGGACTCTTCAGAAGTGTCGGTGTCACGAATGGCGAACAGAGCTGAGGAATTCTCTAGATTAAAAGAGTCTAGAGACTGCAGAGACACACCTGCTAGTTGCAATGTCGATTTTGTACTGAGCCTAGGTTAAGATGCTTCATCTAGAAAGGACAGCATTGGGACAATTGGGAGATTTGAATACCAACGATTTGTTAGACAGTAGTATTATGTTCGTGTGAGGTTCCCTGAAGTACAATAGCTGTCTTGTAATTTTAAAAGAGAATGTTCTTGTTCTTTAAAGAAACCTGCTGAAGACAGTGAAGTATCACAACGTCCATAACTACTTCTGAAATGGTTTAGCAAATAATAATAATGATGATAAAATGTGTGTGTGTATCTATACTTACATATGTGTTTAAACGTGTGTCTGTATGTACCTACATGTATATCTAGGTAGTCATCTATCTATAAAAACACACACATATATTTGTTGGGAGAGAGAGAGGGAGACCTAAAAATTGCCATTTAGTTGAAAGATATTAGTGTTTGTCGTACTATTTTTGCATGTTTTCTGTGGGTTTGGTTTTTGGACATTATAAATGTTGGAGGTAAATATCTGTGTCTATCTGACTCCTTAATCCCATTTTTAACCTTGACTGTCTGCCGAAGTTCATACTGATGATCTAGCATTGGGTGGAAAGATGGACTGTTGTTACCACTACATATAAAGACAACACTTCATATGCATGTATTTACTATGTAGTCAATCTGCAAGAATTTTACTGAGCACTTGCTACAGATGAGGCACACCTCTGTGTCTTGAAGATAAATGATGATGAAACAAAGTCCCTGCCTGAACTTGCGGATATGGGGAAACTGGTGTAAAAGAGAGAAAATAAATAGCTAAATGAGCTATTCTAAGCTGCATTAGTTTAGCCAGAGATGAAATAAGACATAGCTTATGATGATAGTGAAGAAGGTAGGTGTGGCCAGGGAAGGCTTCTCTGAAGAGGAAACTGTCAGGCTGAAACTCAAATGAGATGAGGGAGCAAGTCAGAGGCAGATGTGAAGTGTGGTCCATGGGGGTAACCCCGGGAGTGAGTGCAGCCCCAAAATGCACCATCCCAGGAGCCACTCCCAGGATGTCACAGCTCTTTTAATCTCACTTTAACCTGTTCCACTTTTTGTCTTATTTTGTGTTTATTTTTTAAACTGTGCAATGCACTTTCGCAAGGCTCTCTTAAAAGAGCCTAAAATGACATTTTTCCTTAAAGGTACAATCTCTTGCTTTTTAGAAAATGTAGGCAAGGAAATGTCTACTGTGGAAAGACATTCAGGTGTAAAAATGTCACATTTCTTTTCTTTTGAAAACTAAAGCTAACAGATTCTTTCTTTATACGCCAAGTGTGAAGAGAAATGTGGTTCTAGTCAGCTTCCCCAGGGTTGCCATAATCTGCTAAACGCTCGAGAATTCACACAGCCCAGGCCCCTGTGCAAGCGCCCCTGCTGGAATGCCCTGCCTTTGGACCTGCTCCTCCTGCCTGCTCTGTGTGTTCATTTGGAAGAGCATCTATACGCTAAAGGGGAAAGTTAAACTGTTACTAACAAATATTCCTCCCAACCCGTTGTTCGTCATTCAGTTTTGTCCGTGTGTAATAATCACTGTGTGCGCTGGTTAGATTTTTATGTCCCAAAAGCAACCACTCATATCAGTTTTGGACTTTACTTTTGACACTCTGCTTTCAAGATTATATAAATAGGTCTGCAAGGTGGCTCACATTTGTAATCCCAGCACTCTGGAAGGTTGAGGCAGGTGATCACCCGCGCTTAGGAGTTTGAGACCAGCCTGAGCAAGAGTGAGACCCCATTGCTACTAAAAATAGAAACAAATTGTTCAGGCATTGTGGTGGGCACCTGCAGTCCCAGCTACTCAGGAGGCTTGGGCAGGAGGATCACTTGAACCCAGGCATTTGCTGTGAACTATAATGGTGCCATAGCTCTCAACCCAGGGTGACAGAGTAAGAACTTGTCTCAAAAAAAGAAAAAAGAAGAAGAAGGAAAAGAAACAAGATTATATAAATAATAACCTATTCATTTTCTCAGACTTTTTATTGTTTTATTATAATTAAGTCTTAAATTCATCTGAAACTGATGTTGTTACATGGCAAGAGACATGAATCAATTTTTTTTTTTTTTACTTTTTAAAAAAGCTCTAAAATGTGTTAAAAGAAATGGGATTTTTATGGTATTGCCTGCATGGTCATGAATGGCAGGTTCACAATAAAATCTTATAAGTATAAGGATATTTATTTATTTTGAGACAGCATCCTACTCAGTTGTCCTGCATAGAGCGCCCTGGCATCACAGCTCACAGCAACCTCAAACTCTTGGGCTCAAGCGATCTTCTTGTCTCAGCCTCCCAAGTAGCTGGGACTACGGGCACCTGCCACAATGCCCAGCTAGTTTTCCTGCTTGTAGAGACGAGGTCTTGTTTTGCTTAGGCTGGTCTCCAAATCCTGAGCTCAGGCAATCCACAGGCCTCGACCCACCAGAGTGCTGGGATTATAGGCACGAGCCATCTCACCAGGCCAGGATAATTTATGTTTAAGGACTTTGAAGGCCTTTTCAAGGAAATAAATTATGAGTCCTATCATCATGAGTGAACTATAAATACAACACAAATAGTTTTGCATTTTATGAAAACAAAGCAATACTGTCAACTCACCAAGTGGTGTATTTTGCCATATATAATGAGCACTTTTTGACCAAAATTTTGAGGGAAAAATAAGGATGTGCATTATATGTGGGCTGCCACTGCACCCTCCTGCATGGGTCTGCTATGTGCAGGAGTTTCCAGTCATAGAAGATCTGGGATCTGGTGCAAAGCAGGTCACAGTGGCCTCCACTGAGTGCAGCAATCAGGGGAGGGGACAGAGATGGGGCTGGCAAGGCAGGCTATGTTCTCACTGAGGGGTCTAGGGGACCCAAGGACCCACCTGGCTTCTCAAAAGCCCAGCAGACTCAGAAGCTCCCTCTCCACTGGCCACACACATAGCCATTTCTGGGAGCCACAGCCCTCCACATGGTGGGGAGAGAAGGGACCCTGGGAGAGAGGGAAGGAGCAGCCTTCACAGGGCAGGTGGCTATGGGAGGTCAGTGTGAGCTGCATGTTTACCAGGGGGGTTAGCCCTCCCAGATGTGTCTCTATTGGCTAAGAGCCGGCCACCTACTTGAGGGGTGTTTTCCTGAGAGTGTGTGCCAATGGGCGTGCATTATACACAGGAGCACATTTGACACACATGTGGCCAAACAGATAATCAGTGATGCCATTGACAAGTAGTGGAAGACTATTAATTTTCTTTTATTCTCTTTTGTCTTTTAGAACAAAGGTTCTAAGACCTCCTGGCTTAGTCCATCCAGCCCACTATAACAAAATACCATCAACTAGACAGCTTAACAGTCACAGAAATTTATTTGGAATAGAAATAGTTCTGGAGACAGGAGAGTTCAAGATCAAGGCTCTGGAAAAATTCAGTATCTGGCGAGAGCCTGCCTTTTGGTTCATAGACTAACTTCTTGCACTGTCCTTACTTGGTGGACGGAGCAAGGCAGCTCTCTGGAGCCCCCATTATAAGGGCACTAATCCCACTCATGAGGGCTTCACCCTAATGACCCAGTCAGCTCCAAAGGCCCCAATTCCTAATACCATGATAATGGGGATTAAGTTCTAACATAGGAATGTGGCAGAGACACAGACATTCAGACCATAGCACCTTCACTCTCTGCAAATGTAATGAGGAGCTTATCTTTTAAAATCCATTTTTAGATACCATTTTAGATACAGGGTAAGAGATACTATTTTGTGTGCCTTTTCCTATATCCAATATTTTACGTTTTATTTAAACATTATCTTACCTATTCTTTAAAAAAAATTTTTAAGTTAAATCATAATTGTGTACATCAATGCATTTATGGGGTACAATGTGCTAGTTTGATATACAATGCGGAAAGCTTCCATCAAACTTGTTAACAACCATCACCTCACCTACTTACGCGTGGTGGTAGGACATTTAATATTGTTGTACACATTCCACGGAGGTCAAATGGTCACCACCATTCAGAGAAACACGATGCTTTTTTTTTTTTATTAAGTCATATACACATAGATCATGAATACATTTATGCATCTGTGGGGTACAAAGTGTTGATTTTTTTAATACAATTTGACATGCTTACTAATTAATATAGCTTTGGCCTCATTTACTTGATTATTGTGTTAAGACATTTATGTTCTACACTTGATAGATTTGACTTGTACCTTTGCAATATGCCCCATAGGTGTGGTCCCGCCTTTTACCCTCCCTCTATCAATTCTCCCCTCCCTTCCCACTCCGTTTCTCTCCTTCATCCTGGGCTATAGTTGTGTTCTATCTTTCATAAGAAAGGAGTTAAATATAAGTTGTTTTCATAGATGTACTAAGTACATTGGATACTACATGATGCTTTTCATTTCGGCTCATGCCCTTCTACTCTTTTTTCTGTGTAGGTATATTCACAGTTTTACAAAAACCTGATTATGTTTTAGATACTTTTTGGTAATCTTTCATTTAACCTAACTCGATAACACATCGTGACATCTTTCCATGTTATTAGATGTGATTTTCCTATATACATTCCAGTGCATTTTAATTTAATAACTTAGAATGATTTGTGACTTTTATATACTCAAACTGCAATTCCCATTAATGTGTAAAAAGTACACAGAATTAAAATCACATATACTAGAGTTTTGCATAATGAGAATTCACAGTAGGGGAGAAAGTATTACGATAATGGAAATTAGTAGGTTCTAAGTAGATAAAGAGACATTGTTAATGTGTAAGCACTGCCTGTTAAGAAAATTGCCCAATGGTTTCTCTATACACAAATGGAAAGTGTGTGCATGTATGCAGGTGTGCATGTGTGTGTGTATTTGTAAATAAATTGCCTCTTAAGAAACCTGTGTTCTGGCTAGGCACCCATAGCACAGTGGTTACAGTGCCAGCCACATACACCAAGGCTGGCAGGTTTGAACTCAGCCCGGGCCAGCTAAAACAACAATGACAACTGCCCGTTGTGGCAAGTGCCTATAGTCTCAGCTACTTGGGAGGCAGAGGCAACAGAATCACGTAAGCCCAAGAGTTGGAGGTTGCTGTGATCTGTGATGCCACAGCACTCTATGGAGGGTGACATAGTGAGACTTTGTCTCAAAAAAAAAAAAAGAAGAAGAAGAAACCTGTGTCCAAGTATGGCCCCAATTCTCCATGAAAGAAAATGAAGGAAAAAATAAAAAAGCAAAGCAAGGAAGTTGAGGAAGAACAATAGAAATTATTCATTCGGAAAATAAAGCTCGTGAAAAAACAAACCAAAGGAAGCTTATTAGTTTAAAGAAGATCGATGGGATTATTTAGGAATTCCTAAAAAGCTTATATTTCACATGAACACAGATAAAATAATGCATGACTTAAGGTGTATAAGGGAGAGTTCACTTAGGGTTAAGGAGGAACTCTTGAATCATTCAACTAAATACCTAGAATTTAGCATCTAGGATCTCTAACTGGAAATTTTAAAAACGAAAATGTACAAATAGGAATCCTACAAATCAGGGCAGCCTAGACAGCAATCTGCTGAAATTTCTTTCATTTATAAAATTTACACTTTTACTTAAAAAAAATTAAATAGTATAGAACATTTGAACATAATGAAAGTACCCATTGATGCAGATTTTTTAAAGATAATACAAAAGTTTTCTGCACAGAATCACATAGCACGTACTGATGTGCGAAACTCCATTATTATTATTATTATTTTTCATTCAGTGGTTAAGTATGCCATAAGAATTTCCTTCACCATTAAAACACTTTTACAAAATCAGTTTTAAATGGCTGTGTAGTGTTCCAGCGCAGCTGTGCCCTATTTTTCCCCAGTCCCTGGGTGCACCACATAAGTGTCAACCTTGGCTGTTGGTGACGCTGGTGCAGGGGTTTGAGAGGATGTTTGTGTTGGGGGTTGGGAGCCTTTAAGGAGGATTCTGCCTCTTTAACCCACTCTGGGTGTGTTTCCCAGACAGTGTGCTCTCTGCAAGCTCCTAGTTGCATTCCCAGCACACATTTCACATTCCCTTTGAAAGCTATTACAGGTAGAAGAGCTCAACCTTCCATCTCCATTCAGTCCGGCTTCAGAGAAACTGATGAGGCTTCCAGGAAACCAAACCAAACCCATTCTACCTGGGCATATATTTATCTACTTATTTATTTTTGAGATGTGATCTCATTCTGTTTCCTGGGCTCAAATGATCCTTCTGCTCCAGCCTCCCAAGTACTGGGGTGACAGGTGCATGCCACCATGCCCTATTCACATAAGCATTCTTTCTGGATTTTCTCAGACTTGAATCTTTGCAAAGTCACTTGTTTGCCTCTGAAACCTCTGTCCTTAATAATAGATTTGTTTTTATTAAGAATTTACATATTTAGATTTGTCATTAATCACGCACTGTCTGAATAAGGCATGCTACTTCCAGGGTAAAGGTCAAAGAAGACAGTGTTGACAGTTGAAAACTCATCGTCTAAGTCTCCACCAGTTCACTATGAGATTGGATAGTACCGTTCATTGCTAGAATTCTGTGGCAGAGCTGTGGGTGATGTTAGGTAAAGTCTTGCACTTTCTGCAGGCAGGTATAGAATTCAGGCATTCCTCTCTGCTTTATTAAAATACATGCATTTCTCTATAGAACAAGAAAATGTTCCACTTATTCAGCTTAATGACGCATTGGCTTTTTTGATGTCCATAGGATCTTGATAGCAAATTCAATACGTAAAGGAGAATCTCATATGACTTTTTCAGGCATTGCATACAGGATGGTGACCTTGGTGTACAATAAAAGGAGTAATGTCTAAAGCTTAAGAAGTCAGCCTGGGTCACACAAATTCCTGACAGAGATCGACATCTACAGGCAAAGCAATTGGAGTTTTTTTTTTCTTTTTAAAAAATCTATGTCTACTTCTCATTGCCCAGGTTTAAAAGATCACCAGGAATGGAAAAGTAGTTAAATAACTTATTCTAGCCATAGAAAAATGGCTAATCCAGGATATATGTAGCCTAGAAATGAGATGATGTGTGCCAGGCACCCAGGATATACCAGGACATCTAGTAGCAAAGATACATTGATTAGAATTGAATTAGAGGGTGGCGCCTGTGGCTCAAAGGAGTAGGGCACCAGCCCCACATGCCGGAGGTGGTGGGTTCAAACCCAGCCCTGGCCAAAAAAAAAAAAAAACAGAATTGAATTAGAATTTGTAAATCAGGATTCAAAATGACAACATTTTAGCACCACCCTACTTTTAGGTGGTCTGATTCCTTTCTGGAGTTCAACTTTCTCACTTTCTCCATAAGGGGCTGGAGGTAGATCAGAGTTTGCCTGAGTGAAAGGGCTGATAACAAAAATCTACAAAGAACTCACACAAATCAGCAAGAAAGAATCAATCAATCCTATTACAAAGTGGGCGAAAGACATGAACAGAAGGTTTTCAAAAAGAAGATAGACTAATAGCCAATAAATATATGAAAAAAATGTTCAAAGTCTCTAGTTATCAGAGAAATGCAAATCAAAACCTCGATGAGGTATCACCTAGCCCCACTAAGAAAGAAATTTTATCAAAAAAATACTCCAAACAACAGATGCTGGAGTAGACATGAAGAGAAAAGGGCACTTATGCGCTGTTGGGGGGACTGCAAACTGATATAACCTCCATGGGAAGTTGTATGGAGATACCTCAAAAAACTAAGAGTGGACCTACTATTTGATCCAGCAATCCCACTATGAGTATTTACACAAAGGAAAAATGTTCTTTCATTTTTTTATAAAATGTGCTTGAATGTTTATTGCAGCGCAATTCACAATTACAAAGACGTGGAACCAGCCCAAGTGCCCATCAATACATGGATTGGTGGATTAATAAAGTGTATGTAGTATATGTATACCAGGGTGTACTACTCGGCCATTAAAATGGTGATACCTTTTGTAACAACCTGAATGGAGGCCATTCTTTCATGTGAAGTATTACATGAATGGAAAAACAAACACCACGTGTACTCACTATTAAATTAGAATTAATTTATCAATACTTAACTGCGCATATGTAAGTAAAACTCAATGGAAACCAAGCAGGTGGGAGGGGGGTGAAGGGGATAGATAGATAAATTCACACCTAACAGATTCAATGCACACTATCTTGGTGGTAGGCACTATTATAACTCTGACTCAACTCATACGAAAGTATTGCATGCAACCAAAACATTTGTGCCCATGCAGTATCCTGAAATTTAAAAACAAAAACCAAAAAAGAATCCTAGAACTTCTGCTGGCACATTCAACACGTGGCTGTTGTCAGGATGATTATTATTTCCCCCTGCATAGTTCTTAAGCTACGTAGTAGTCCCAGTAGATTCCACCACAGAAGGTTTAGGCTACTTTTTCATTCAAAGGGGAGAAGCCATGGGGCCAAAAAGGGAGGTGAGGAGGGTGTTCCTTGCCTCCCATCACTGGTGTGCTCATAGCACGCTCACAACAAGACCCAGATGTGTTTATGCTCATGCCTGGACACCTGACACCTGCGTGGACACAGGCACACAGGCACGCTAAGCACAAACATAGATCAACAAATCAACTCGCAAATCCCGAGGGCGATGCCGCCATGGACACACACGCACTACACTGGCAGCCGACTGAGTGTAAACACAGTTTTGCAATGTGTCCTCTGCCCCCAGCTGCTCTTGTCCATGTGTCTGTCGGTTTCCCTAAGGTTGGCCGGGTGCAGTAATGTCAGAGCAGTGACTGCAAGGAATCCTTGGCGCATTGCAAGGGACCCTCCCCCATTCACCGACAAGGCGGTTCTTACTGTTCTGGGTTGGTGGCAGTTTTTCTTGCTTTAAAGGAGGCAAAGTACACCACGTACACCAAGTACATCCATCCTTGCTTTAGAGGATGCCCCAGGATGGGCATCCCTGTGCGAGTGGTAGGTGATGTTCCTCAGCTACATCTGTCCTCATCTCAGAAGACAAACAAGGTGCCTGGGGCCCTGTCATCCTTCTTCTTCCCTTTATGGCAGGAGGGAACCACTTTCATCAGGGCCTACTCACTTCCTAGCTGCCACCCTTCTGAAATAAGGACGTGGACCCACCAGAAGTTGGCTTCGGAATTTTCTCTTTCAGCAGGGTCAAGCAGCTTCAAAATTTCAAAGACCTGCTCCCGATAATTTCACTGTTGAAAATGCTTCCCATTCCGAGGCTGGTTACAACCTGAGATGAGATGGAGAAACAGCACTCATCTGCAGGAGAGTGGTGAGGCCTCTTGTGGGGGCCGCGGTCCTGCCTGTTCTGGGACAGGCCTGTCTAGAGGCCCAGCCAGTGTTTTCACAGCTGAGGGTGGGAGGGCTGCTCCCCAAGCTCCTTGCACACAGTTGGCCTGCGACCCAGCAGCTGTGCACAGCCAAGCATGACCCCAATCCCCGTAGGGGAGCAGGAGGGAGTCCTGGGCAGCGTGCCTTGATCGGAACTGACCAGCCTGGCCAGAGTGGGCTGCATCTCACGCTTCTGACCCACTTTATTAGTGTGGTTCTCACATGGCTTCCCTGGCCTTCTATTAACTCCCCAGGCAGCAGCGACAGCCTTATTAACTGCAAATGGCTTCTTGTGGCAGTGTTCCATTTCTAATATTAATAATCAGCATTTAATAAAAACAAAGAGGGGGGAAATACAGGTGGAAAAAAACAGAGTGCTTTGCCCCTTTCTCATTCATCACCCTGGCAGGAGGCCGGGCCAACACCAGCAGCCACAGCCCAGTAGTGAGCCCTGTGCCAGAGGCACACAGGCACTCCGGCTCACACAGGCACACAGCCACTCCCGCTCACACATGCGTGCACACACTTGCACAGAGGCACTCCCTCTCACTCACACGTGCACACACCTGTTCCTGGAACTGTACTTCATTCACCACTTGGTCAAGGTCAGGCTTAGAACTTCCTCTTCCCTCCATCCCCTCCACACCTCTCGGTCCCTGATCTAACATCTGTGGTGACTTCCACAGTCCAGAATGGTTTGAGTAGCTGCTGTCTCTCTGTGCCGAGAGGAGAGGGGGGCTGCTGGCTTTGGTGGTGTCGCTTCTCTCTTACTTCTGCGTTTCCATCAGGACAGTCATCTCTGTAAGACAAATGGCCCCCTCCTGCCATGACTGTGAGGAGTAGAGTTAAAATGTACTTAATTGAATTTAGTCAAAAAGATCAACTCTGCAGATTAGGAGCTGGGTTTATTGCCACTAAAAATAAATAGGGCAGGGTAGGACAGGATGGGAGAGAGGGGAGCGGGGAGGCGGGTGGGGTGGAAAGGGACTTGGGGCTTTGGATCCTTGGACCCTGGGCTGATGTTTAAAGGCCTTTTACATTGTGAAAGATCTCAGGGAACAGCTGACATCTCCTGGGGGCCAGGGGAGGTTTTTATGATAACAAACAATCCCAGTTCAAGATTGAAGGGACTGTTTCCCTTTGGAGTTGCCAGAGCCTGTAGGCAAAGGAGCTCTTTGTTTGAGGTGAGGGATGTGGGTCTTTGGTTTCTTCTGTGACCTCCCATCCAGCACCCCTCCTCCCTTCTCCTCCTCTACCTAAGATCAGAATAACTGGTAAGCCCAGAGCCTGTACCCAGACAGTAGACAGCACAGGGCCTGGGAGTGCTCTCTGGTCCTGCCTTTCCTAGTACATCCCACACCCTGCACCGCCCTCCTCCTCTGGGGGCTGAAAAGCCCTGTGGGTGGAGTCAACTACCCAAAGGTTGTGTGGGTGCCTTTGAGGATTCACTCAACCAGGCTCAACTAGGTGAAATGTGGGACGTGAGAGAGGGCTTCCTTGTCAATCAGGGTTTGGATTCTGCCATTTCACACTTCAGTGCTCCTGCATTGGCTGCTTTCCCACTACGAGTGTCCTGGTCCTCCTGCAGAGTCCTACACAGGTGTCACCTCCTCCATCCTCCTCGTCGACTCCCGAGGCAGAGCTGGTCTGTCTGTCCTCTGCTAATTTAGTCTGGACTTTCCTCTTATTTGCTCAGCCTTCTTGTCCACCTCCTTACTAGCATGAGCTTCTAGAAGGCAGGGTCCACACACCTCTTCACCTTGTCTCCCCAACATGTCCTGATCCTAAGAGGGGCTCAAATGCTGGGTTTGGAGCAGAGACGCCAGGGACTCGGGAATCTGAGGGGAGAGGGGGGCAGTGTCTGCCGCAAATCTGGTTTGCATGCCTGTATAACACTGGTGGCTTGAAAGCAAGGAGCCTGGTGAGTCCAGCAGTGTCCATGACACTGACAAAGAGCTTCTAAGCTTGAAAAATGTCTGTCACTCTCTTATCTTGAGCTTTGCCTTGGAAACATAGAGTGAATAAAGTCATTGCCTTTTAGATTAATTTACTCATCAAAATGTCATTTGCAAAAGCGATTTGCTAGCTGTGAGTCCCTCCAAGTTCCCTGGCTTTGAGCAGGAGGTCACTCTCTGCCAAACATAAACACACAGGGATTCTGAACCACGGTGCCCATCTGGGGAGCTCACAATCCCGGAGGCAGAGGCGGCTCCCTCTCCCAAACCGCAGGCTTCCAAGACTGCCACTATCAAGGCACCTGCTTGTCATGCCCTCAAGGGCAGGCAGGGAGAGAAAAGAGGAGAGCAAAATAAACTTTGACAGGGATAGAAAAGAACAAAAAGAAAAAAGAATCGTTCCTATGGAGCAGATATACAGCACATCAAAAAAATTTTTTTTCAAGAGCGAGACATAAGCTCAAAAAGCCATCATCTACCAGGATATTAATGTCGTTACTTTTTCATTTCTTATATTTAATATCCAAGGAAACACAGCAGTGTAATAAAGCCCCACCACAGAAAGGCCAGTGCGAGGCGAGGACGGGGAGGAACAGGGCTGATGTACACAAGCTGCTGAGGGCCGACTCCAGCCACGGACATGCTCCGAAGGGCAGTGTCTGTTCAGCTGCTGTTGGCCGTTCTGCAAAAATGAGAAAACGCAAGAACCAATCTCACCCCCTGCCCTAACTCAAGGCCAATTCCTTCAGCTTCCTGGGGAGGGTGTCAGATAATCAGAGCAGGGGCAGAATACAGCCTCTCTGCAAAGGCTGCCATGCTTCCCAGACCTGGAGAATGCACAAAATATGGTCAGACTTCCTACTTACCCCAGAACAGCCACTCTCTGCAACCTCTGTGTGGGCTTTGGGCCTAGGGGCTATATTAAAATTAGGCCCCAGTCACCTGACTTCTTGTCTGTAGACACATCACTACTCATTCAGGGGAGATGCCTTCTTCGGGTTCCACCTTTGCATGGGGCATTGCTTATTCTTTCCATGTGTGCTTGTGTGTATATGTGTTTCCAGCATACAGAGGACATAAAGTGCTTTAGTAAACCCTGAAAGAGGAAACAGCAATCAATACACCTGTCCAAACAATTAGAAAGAGGTATTTCTGAGTCTCTAAACCCTACCCAGCATGTATGAGATGCATGCTGTCAGGCTGGCTGTCATTAAACGACTTCTAAATAATGCAAAGACAATCAGATGTACAAATAAGCAATTCAATTTGGGTGATGGATTATTGGAATAATGCTCACACAACCAAGGCATGACATTTCCGATCACATCTCCATTTCATTTCTCAGGTGATAATGATTTTTCCACCTCTACACGTGGAAAGTGATCCCATGGCTAGAGGTTTGCAGCGTGGGCTAATATCCTTGGGTTCTATGTGGGATTGTTCATTTTGGTTGAATATTCTTGGACACATGAAATAGGTGTATCTTTTGTGTTTCTTCTCTATGGTATGGCAATGCCACCAGAGGTATACTATACTCTCCTAAACAAATGTAGAGCAAGTGTTTAGAAATCTTGACAGATGATATTAATATGAGTTGGCTTTTCAATCTTCTCTCCCTACTAAATTTTTCAATGCTTGATGTTCTTGGAAAAAGGCATACTGACATCTTTTTAGTATTCTTACTATTTGTTGTTTTATTCCAAAAGGATGCTAATATAGTGCTTACATAATATGGGAATATCCACAGAATTATCGCTGAGATGGTAATGAAACAAGCTGTTGCCTTTGCTGAAAGCAAAGAGACTGATTTGAGTTTTATAAATCTTACACCTAACTCCTGCCTTCCAGCATCAGTGTCAATGGATAAAGCTTTCTTCTTGGTTAAATCTCATCTTATATACTTATGGTCTTTTAGAAGATGGTCTGGAAGACATCCCCTTGCAGATCTGAGATGAGGGTGTCCACAGGAGTAAGCTCATAACACAGCATGACACAGTATGACTTTCTGTAGCTCAGAAAGTCTGGCATTTGTCCTTGACAAGGGTCAACTGTTATGGATCAGAAATACAAACCGTCCAAGCCCTGGTTTTCCTGCCTCAGGAAGCAGAATTCTGCAGTACATTAGCCTTGAGGTAGAACTTCCCATGTGGCAAATGCACATTTGTCTACATTAGACCTTCATTACTCAAAATGTGGTCCCTAGGCCAGCAGCTTTGGCCTTGCCTCAGGGAACGTTTCAGGCCACACCCAAGACTTTCTGAACCAAATCTGCATGCTAATGAGGTCATCGGATGACTCCTATACACATTAAACTTTGAGATGTGCTGTTCTAAAATCTATGAGAAGTGTAGTGGAAAAAGCTGGACACTGAGTATACTATTTTTTTAGGGTGATGTTACAGCTTGACCTGTGAAACTGACAGTGAATTTGAAGTCAACTCTATATGATAGCTCAGAAGCTACATTGATTAATATATGCAAAGGATCTAACCCAGAGCCTAGATCATCTTGGGTCTTCAGTGATAGGTGGATTATCTTTATCAAGTCTTTGACTTATGAAAAGACATTTTCCTAACCTACTCACTTATAACTTTCTGTGCCTACGGAATAGGTTATTGCCAATAAAGTAACTACAATAAGTAAATCTTAATCGTCTTTCTTCCCTTCTCTGAATGAAAGATGGCATGTGAAGGCCTAGAACAGTGCCTAAAAACAGAATAAATACAAGAATGTGGTGACTAGGAATATTCTTAGTAGTTCAGGAATTTACTCCATAGCAGAGTCCCTTGATCAGCTTCACCCTTGATTCTACAGCTTTTTTTTTTCAATGCTTTCACCAAGCAAGTCAAAAAAAGCCCAGAAAAGTTCATATATCAAGACATCTCTCCCTAAGTGTTCACCGTACTTTTTTCCAAAAGGAACGTAT
The DNA here is from genome assembly GCA_963574655.1 of Perodicticus potto. Classification (NCBI taxonomy): domain Eukaryota; kingdom Metazoa; phylum Chordata; class Mammalia; order Primates; family Lorisidae; genus Perodicticus; species Perodicticus potto. The sequence goes on from CAUYRH010053338.1 coordinate 19,806, forward strand.
TCGCTTGCATTCCCACCAGCAGTGGGGAAGTGTTCCCTTTTCTCCACATCCATGCCAACATCTATAGTTTTAGGATTTTATGATGTGGGCTAATCTTACTAAAGTTAGATGATATCTCAAAGTGGTTTTGATTTGCATTTCTCAGATGATTAAAGATGATGAGCATTTTTTCATGTGTTTGTAGGCCATGCACCTGTCTTCTTCAGAGAAGCTTCTGTTCAAGTCTCTTGCCCACAAAGAAATGGGATCACTTGTTCTTTTCTTATTAATAAATTTATGTTCTCTGTGGATTCTAGTTATTAAACCTTTGTCAGAAACATAACCTGCAAATACCTTCTGCCATTCTGAGGGATGTCTGTTGTTTTATCCTGCAATTCCTCTACTAGGTATATATCCAGAAGACCAAAAATCACTTTACAATAAAGATATTTGCACCAGAATGTTTATCGCAACCCAATTCATAATTGCAACCCAATTCATAATTCATGGAATCAGCCCAAGTGCCCATCAACCCATGAATGGATTAACAAATTGTGGTATATGTATACCATGGAATATTATGCAGCCTTACAAAATATGGAGACTTTACCTGTTTTATGTTTACATAGATAGAGCTGGAACATATTCTTCTTAGTAAAGTATCTCAAGAATGGAAGAAAAAGTATCCAATGTACTCAGTACTATTATGGAACCAATATACAATCAACCACACTTTCATTTGAAAGATAAAACACAACTATAGTCCAGGATGAAGGAGGTAAGAGGAGAGGGAGGGAAGGGGAAGTTTGGGTGGAGGGAGGGTAATCTGTGGGACCTCACCTATGGTGTATATTGCAAGGGTACATGTCAAATCTATTAAGAGTAGAGTATAAATGTCTTAACACAATAATTATGTAAGTGAGGTGAAGGCTATGTTAACCAGTTTGATGTAAGCACTCCAAATTATATATAAAATCAGCACATTGTACCTCATAAATACATTAATGTACACAGTTATGATTTAATAAAAAAATTAAGAGGTAAAAAATATTAAAATTTAGAGAACAACTGCTTTAAAAAAAGACATCTGTCCAAATGGCACACTGGAGAAACACTCAGCCTAGAAGCAGAGTGATAAAGATTACTCCTTTGTATGCTTATAACTCCACGTGTAATTGGACCTGGAGGTCACTTTCCATAGTGGGATGTTGTCAAGGGATTTTGTTTGCCCAAATCCCACTCTTCAAGACTTAGTTAAGACACCACCTCCTTCAGGAAGACATCCCGGACTCATGTTCTAACTAATCTTGGTGTCCTTCCTCTGTACTTTCAAGGCCCCTCTGGTTGTTTTTTCTCAGCCCTGAGAAAAATCATTTTCCTTGCCTCTCCTGCAAGACTAAGAAATCCCCAAGGCCCACACTGTATTCATTTGTGGCCCCACCAAGGAGATTGAATCACACAGCCACAAAAATGCAGTAGTTGGTTTGTCTCTTCTTTTCATCCCTAATCCCATTCCAGGTTGCAAATTATTGTTCACTATCCTTGTCAATGTCTGAATTCCAGACATTTTAAACCATTTATTTCCACTTCTTTTTGGTGCTGTATTAGAAATTAATGATACCCCAGAGAAGAGAATATAGTACTCAACCTGGCCTTCTCAACCCTCTTCCTGATAAATCTCATGTCTTGCTTTATGCACCTGCCTTGTGCAAATTCAGAAGATGAACTCTACCAAACTCTCATGGTTGTGCTTTGTTTTTCCTCCTCTGTTTTCTCATATGCTCTTCACCTCCAAACAACACCCTCTTTCCCCTTTTCCATTTCCATTCCTTCTTTTCCCAAAACACTTCAAATAAGAGATAAAATAAATTATACTAATATTCTTCTCAGGGTAATTAGGGTAAATAGAAGTATAATCTTAACCCAAAGAAAATCATCTATAACTGGGAATAAGCCATTGCACAGAAAGTAAGGTGCCCTGTGCGAGGACCCAGTGTGTTTCTGAGTTCTGCATGTATACAGTCTGCAAACAAGACTGGTATCATCCTCGGCCTCATGGAACTTGGATTCATTCTGGTGGCACGGTAAACCTGAAAACAGCAAGTAAACTTGATATATACATTGGAAGGTATCTGCAGGAAATAGATGGGATGATATGATAGAAAGCAACTTGGGAGGCCCCTGTGAGGAGGTGAGGAGACACACCCTCTCAACTGAGTCTAGACGGGTAATATAGTAAGCCCAGTATGTGATGGAGGGGAAGAAGTGACAAGTCTTCTGGAAAGAAAGAAAAGATTCAAAGGAAAAGGTCATGGTAAGTAAAAGGAACAGAACAGAGGTTGATCTGATCAAAGAGAGTAAAGGATATATTCATGTGAAATAAATGCAATGGGATCAGTGGGAAGGGGCCGGATTATTCAAGGATTGGGAGACCATGGTTAAGATTATTTCATTCTAGAAGTAATGGGACCCCTTGAGGGGAGTGACATGATCTGATCTACATTTGTAAAGAATCACAGTCCTCATGCCGAGAACTGGTGGTGAACCAGAGTGTAATTGCACAGAAAGGAGACACATCTGGGACCCCTCAATAGTTCAAGCCCTATAGAAATAGAACAGCCTTGAATTGATTCAAGATGGATAAAGGACTTAAATTTAAGGAATTAAACAATAAAAATCCTCAAAGAAAGCATAGGAAAAACTCTGGAAAATATCAGCTTGGGGAAAGACTTCATGATGAAGACTGCCATGGCAATTGCAACAGCAGCAAAAATAAACAAATAGGACTTAATAAACTGAAAAGCTTCTGTACAGCTAAGGAGACAATGACCAAAGCCAATAGACAACCTACCCAATGGGAAAGGATATTTGCATATTTCGAATCAGACAAAAGCTTGATAACTAGGATCTATAGAGAACGCAAATTAATTCACATGAAAAAGCCAACAATCCCATATATCAATGGGCAAGAGACATGAATAGAACCTTCTCTAAAGAAGACAGATGAATGACTAACAAATATATGAAAAAATGATCATCATCCCTAATTATTAGAGAAATGCAAATCAAAACCACCCTGAGATACCATCTAATCCCAGTGAGAATGGCCCACATCACAAAATCTCAAAACTGCAGATGCTGGCGTGGATGTGGAGAGAAGGGAACACTTTTATACTGCTGGTGGGACAACAAACTAATACAACCTTTTTGGTAGGAAGTATGGAGAACCCTCAAAGAACTCAAGCTAGACCTTCCATTTGATCCTACAATCCCATTACTGGGCATCTACCCAGAAGGAAAAAAAATCCTTTTATCATAAGGACACTTGCACTAGACTGTTTATTGCATCTCAATTTACAACTGCCAAAATGTGGAAACAGCCTAAATGCCCACCAACCCAGGAGTGGATTAACAAGCTGTGGTATATGTGCACCATGGAATACTATTCAGCCATTAAAAATATGGAGACTTTACAGGCTTTGTATTAACCTGGATAGAAGTGGAACACATTATTCTTAGGAAAACATCACAAGAATGGAGAAGCATGAATCCTATGTACTGAATTTTGATATGAGGACAATTAATTACAATTAATGACACAACAGAGGTGTGGAAGGGGAGAGCAGAGAGGGAAAAAAGAGGGAGGGGTGGGGGAAAGGAAGAGCAGAGAGAGGGAAGGAGCGAGGGGGGTGGGGTCTTGGTGTGTGCCACACCTTTTGGGGGCAAGACACGATTATAAGAGTGACTTTACCTAACAAATGCAGTCAGTGTAGCCTGGTTTCTTGTACCCTCAACGAACCCCCAACAATTAAAAAAAAGAAAGAAAGAAAAAGAACAGCTTTGAATAAGCCTGTTCATGATCCACCACGATAAAGACCATGGCTAACTTTGAGCACCTTGATAGAGGATTGAAGGTCTAGTCTTTGGTCTGGAAACTCCTGGGGACAGTGGAATTATTTTAGGAAGTCTTGGGATTGATGTGTGTACCTGTTATTATTGACAGAGTAAGAAGTAATGTGTCACATTCTGATATTATTTATAATTACTGTTTATTAGTGTAAATACAATTGGGGTTAATAACATACATGTACTCTTTAAAAATCATTATTGGATGCATAGGCATTTTTTGTTGTATGTTGCCCAGTTACAGTAAGAGAATAATTTGATTAGTATGGGGTCAGCAAAATGTTTTGAATTTAAAAGATATCTTGCTGAGCGAGTCCATTTCTAGAATTCATCCTTAACCTAGAGAACACTGTGTCTTCACCACACCATTTCCTCTTTCTGGAGACCCTAGAAGACTATATTTCCTAGGTGCGCTTGTAGGTCCTCAGGTGGGACTGTGTAACTGACTTGTCACTGATGGGATTGTGATTGGATGTGACATGTTACTTCCTGCCTGGGCCATGTGAGCAGGTGTGTGTTCTGATGTCATCTCTGTCCCCAGTTCACAATGTAGAGCTGCTGTTTGGATGTAGTTGGGATCTGGAATCCTTGAGTATTTAAAGAGGAGAGAGGCCAAGGGGCATTGTCTGATTTGCATTGAGCTGGTACTTAAATGAGACCTTTAAACCTTTTGTTGTATTGAGCTACTAAGCTGTTGAATTTATTAGTTATTGTAGGCTACTTTAGCCTAGGCAGATTAGTAGTGACCTTCAGATATCTTTGCACCTGTCACCAGAATGACATATGCATGGATTGTCATTGTCATGGTGTTGCGACAGTGAGAGAGTTAGAAACTTCCTACATGTCCATCCATGGCAAGCTGGTTCAATCAGTTATGGCATATTCACACTATCCTACCATTAAGAGGGAGCTCCATAAATTATACTGTTGGGTGAAAAATGCAAGTTTCAATAGAGTGTACATAGCATGTTATTGTTCGTATGTGAAAAGGGTAAACTTATATAACAGCAGATAAAATATATTGGGTTAATGTGGCATTCAGTATTTCTAAGCTTTACAATTATTAAGTCAATCTTCACAACAGCCCTCTGAGGCAGGTCCCACCATCATCTTTATTTCATCAACAATCAAAAATAGACACTGAAAGGCTAAGACACCTGGCCCTGGCGACATAGCTCGGGCATGTCAGAGCAGGGATCCCAACCCAGGCTGCAGACTTCAGGGTGACACCCTCAATAACTCACAGTAGTCTGCGCGGAAAATCTCATTTCAGTGGAGAATTTCTTTGAGAGGAAACCTAAGGATATGGTGGGAACAAGTGTTTCTGGGCAGGAGAAATGAAAAATTAGGGAGGAGATTGGGAAAAAGATTTGATTTTCAACATATTCCATCTTAATTTTCTTCTTCAACTTTGTGCATATATCATCAAAACATAAATAGCTTTTAAAAGAGCTAAGATAGGCCCTGCACCTGTGGCTCAAGCGGCTAAGGCGTCAGCCACATAACACCTGAGCTGGTGGCTTCAAATCCAGCCCAGGCTTGCCAAACAACAATGACAGCGCAACCAAAAAATAGCCGGGCGTTGCGGTGGGCGCCTGTAGTCCCAGTTACCTGGGAGGTGGAGGCAAGAGAATCACTTGAGCCCAGGAGTTGGAAGTTGCTGTGAGCTGTGATGCCACGGCATTCTACCCAGGGTGACAGCTTGAGGCTCTGTCCCCCCACCAAAAAAAAAAAAAAAAAAAAAAAGAAAAGAAAAAAGAAAGAGCTAAGATATTTGAAAATCATCTTAATCTTACATCCTGTCTATTGTCTTCAGGACCCACTGGCTCCCAATCCAAAGAAACCATTGAACTGACTTATTTCTGGGATGGCAGAAGGAGCCTGAAAACACTCTGCAAAAATCTCCTCCTCCCTTGGACCACGTTTTCTTTCTGTCCTCCTCCCCCGAGCTCCCCAGGGCCTGGCAAGAGAAAGAGGAACACTGCACCACTGTCTGAGAATGTGCTCCCTGTTCAAAGAGAAGTCTTCCCCCGAATAGAATTTTGCCTTTTGCAATTATATCATTAAAAGCGTTCTGAACTTCAGACTTGAAATGAACTCCAGAAAGGGTCTGCCCTTTCAGCTTTCTGGCTTTACATAATTTATTGTTTGAATCTTATTAAAAAATGCAAAAGGGGTTCTGAAAAGGCTTCAAGCAGGCACACTCAGACACATGTCACTCTGCCCCTCCCAGCATGGTCTCCATTGGATTTCTCTCTCCCCACAGTGGAGTGGCACTCCCCTCAGGATTAGAGGATCTTCATCTGGGCAGCGGGAATAACATAAACATGTGGAAATTGTCCCTCAGTGCTCCCACCCATTCCCTTGGCTCCTGTGCTCTCAGCTGGCATGTTCTCATCACAGGTACCTTTTCTTCTCCTCTTCCCAGCTCCCTTCCCTTTCCTTTCTTCCTTTCCCCCATTCCTTCTCCAGCTCTCCCCCTCTCCCCTCCTCTGACTTACCTGATCCTGGGAGGGTCACTTAAGCATTCAGGAGAGTAGACAGGACCAGAGGAAGAAGACGCTTGCAAGCAAATCGTCTGCTTTTTATTCCTGGCTCTGCCACTTTCTGAATTTGTGCCTCACGGCAAGTCATTTTAACCTTGGAAGCCCTGATGTGCATGTTTGTGAACTAAGGCTCTCTGGAACGACCCCACGGGATTTCACGTCCCTCCTCCATAGCCATCAGGCCTCACAGGTATAGGCCTGCTGTACAGGGCTGGACACCGAGTCTTATCTGGGCCTCTCTCCAGATGGCCAGGACCAGAGAAACAGGCCCAGAGACAATTTTTACCTTCAAGCTGAAAGATGTGATTCCCTTTTTATCATCTTTTCTCTTGTCCCTTCTCATTATCCCTGTTTTAGAGGCTGGTACAATATTCTCAGTATTTTGTGTAAACTGTGGGTAAGAGAGGTGACCTCTCCTGGGGCAGGGTGCCTGGCAGCCTCAGGACTTGGCCTCACTGCATCTCATCCCCCATTTACTGACGAGGGCGTCAGGCCTGGAAAGGGGACCTGACATTGGCCCTGCCAGGTGGTGGCTCAACCCCAGCTGTGCTTTTCCAGTGCTCAGCCTCTAGGAGCACATCAAATGGTGCCACCAATGACCAGTGCTGACTCTTAACAGGCTGAGAGAAGCCTGGCAGCAGCAGTGACCTCTTCATCCTCTGCCTCTGTGAGGCCTCAACACTCTGCAGAGTCTGTGACAACAGGTGGGAGTTGGAAGGCGGGGAGGTGCCAGGGCTTGGCTGGTCTCCTGCATTAATGTGGGTGCTCAGAGGCCCTGGGGGCTGGTGGGGCAGCTGGGGGCTGGCCCTGTGTTTCTATTCTTTTCACAAATCCCCATCTCTGAAAATGAAATTAAAAGTAGCAGCTGGGAGATAATGCACACAGTAGATCCAAATGTAATCTGCCTCCTTGTCCCTCCGATAAGGCCGCTCCTAGGACAAGCAATGAGGATTACATGGTAATCTTATTATGTGGGGTCTGCCAAGGGCAATGAAGGGTCATTTTTCTGTGCATGGTGGAAAAAGCCCCACCCCTCATGTTCCCACTGTGGAACTTGCACTGGAAAAATTGCCACTGCACTGGCTTTACTTGCTTGAGGAAGTGGAGGAAGGGGAGGCACAGTCATGCTGGCACCCCGGTTTCTTCCAGGTCAATAGGGTTTCTGGCTTCCTCATCCTCTTTCAGGGAAACTCAACAGCTATCCCCAGCATCACTGAAACTCCCACAGCTTGAATGAGTGGCTGGAGTTGGATTCCATCATTTATTGTAAGACAGAACTGTCTAGGAAAGAGAAAGTGCACTGAGACAAAAGACTCTAGCCTGTTTAGGTACCCCAGTAGCAGAAGGATAGTATCCATCTTCTTGGGACAACCTGTTAAAGCAAAGGGTCATGATGAGTTTCTGTCCAAAGAAAAGAGACACTAATGGGAGAGTGATTGTGGGTGCAGAGTGGGAGGTGTGGTCTTAGCCTTGACATCCGACTCCTGTGACTGCTGAGTAAGGAAGCATCAGGAAACTCTGCCTGGTCTCTCCCTAGCTTCCTCTTTTCCTGCTATCAGGAAAATTTAACCTCAATTCCTTCACTCATGGAGCATAACTTTCAGGTACATGGTGTGTCAGGGGGAGGAGGGAAGGGAGGGAGAGAGAGACTTGGCAAATTGCAACTGTAGGTCACCTAAGGATGGGAAAATACACAGATTTTGGCTAGTGTAAAGAAACACGATCTGGTATTTACATTGATTTTTACATACAAAATCCAGGGCTGTTTATACTATTGCATGCAATTCCATTTCCTGTGCCAATGGATGGGAAGAAAATAGATAACTTAAGAAAACAATAAAACCCTTGTTTTGAGTTTTATGTATGTTTCATTTATATGTGATGGTGGAATGCAGATTTGTGCTTACATTACATTGTTCAATGTGCTCAGTTACACAGAAACACCTCTACGGCTGGGTGATGATGTGACCGTAGTGGGAGCACCACCAGGACTCGCCAAGTGAATGGATCAGTGGAGGGAATGATCACGGGATAATTCTCACACCCACAGATGCACAGATGCCCTCCTCTCAGCTGAAATCCTTTGATGTATTAAAAATGGTGGGGATGAGGAAGGATCTTAATTACCTTAGACTCTAAACCAAGAGTCAGCAAACTTTTTCAGTAAAGATGAGCTAGTAAATATTTTCAGCTACAAAAACCAGAAAGTCTCTGTTGCAAATATTCAATCCTGCCTTTGTTGACCCAAACAGCCATAGATAAGAGAAAAAGCAGAGGTATGACTGTGTTCCAGTAAAACTTAACTCCAAAGGCAGGTGGCAACCTGAGGTTGGCTTGGGGTTGGAGTTTGTCAACCCCTGATCTAAACCTTGGGAAAGCTCTGACATCAAAGGCTATGTTAAAAACCAACACTACAACTCATACTTTTACCCTTAACAAAAGCAATCTATGTAACCAAATTGTACACTCCCTCATATTAACCTGAAATTTAAAAACAAAATTGAGAAACCTGGAGAAAAAAAAAAGAGCCAAGTCTAACATTTTGGTGAAGTTTGGTCATGGATAGAGGACTGGATCCAGCATGTTACCATAAAAAAAAAATAATGAAATACATGAAACTGGTTGTCATGGTCACTGCATTTTCTTGGTTCATCACCCTAGGATGAATCTCTAAGGAAAGACACTTTGCTTATTTCTGCATCAGTTTCCTCATGAATATAGTGAGAGTTTACACCAGAAGATCTTTGAGGCCTTTTGCAGAATGTATGGGGCTCAGCATTGCACACCCTCCTCAACCTACCCACCGTTATGATTGTCATTATTATTTGCCTTTGGTGAATTTTTGGAAGATCAACATGGGCCTCATGGAAGAGACCAGGGTTGGGAGCACAGTACAGAGAATAAAAAGCCTAACTATGTCTACATTCTGTTCCTGGAAATAAATAAAATAACTATTTGCATATAAAGTTTGTTCGTGGTGCCATTTTATTTCTGGATATAAAAGACATGCATCATACCTTTTTGATGACTGATCTCAAAGCTGTCCCACCTGCTGCCAGCTTCTCATTGCCTGTTACCAGCAGGTGAGACTCTGCCATGCATCTTATGTTGAATTTCACTGAGAATTTCACTGTAGACTGCGGATATTCAGAAATGAGGCAAAGACATAAGGGACATGAGAGGCATTATTCACAGAGCCAGTAGCAGTGAGGCACCATTGGGGGTTTCAGTGGGACTCTGCTAGGGACAGTCTAGCAGCATGCCCTAATCAGTTTCTTCCTTGACCTGACTGTGGCTCTGGATTCAGGGCCCAGCCTCTCTTGGTTTCTATTCCCTGTTTAAGGCTGAGCCTTTCCACTGATCTCTGTCGATGACCTTCCAATCAATCAATTTAATTCATTCTTAATTTAGATAAAAGAATCTTCTGTTGCTTGCAATGAAAATTCCAGAATGAATTATCAAAGATAACAACTCTGCATTTAATTTTTCATCTTTTAATTTTTATTTCTTGAGTTAGAACAACCCCTTCCTAGAACCAGGGATCAGATATTTAGCATGAACTCAAAGCTCATCCTCTGAGGGCTCCCACTTCACTGGGAGGAAGTCTCCCATGTACACTGGGAAGACTTATCCCACAACCTATAATGGTGTGCTGTGCTGAGTACAGAACTTTCTAATGGGCTGGCACTCCAGGAGCTCTAGCTTCCACTTCTCTGCCATCCTTCACCCATCTATCCATTCATATACTCTTTTATTCCATTAATATTTAACTAGTACTTACTGTGTATTCAGCACTAACGAGGGGGCTATGCCAAATAAGCAAGGCAAGAAGAACTTACAGTCAGTCTATGGAGAACATGGAATATACTTATACAATTGATTAGTAAATTGTACTTTTAAAAAAGGCAAAACCTAGACAAATTTATGGGACTCTAACCAGGAGTTGCAAGGAGATCCTTTCTATTTCTAAGAAATAGTGAGGAAAAGCTTGCAAAGGAAGGAACATTGAGGCATGAACTAGTTGAAGCGAGGAAGGAAGCAAAGGAGACTGAAGGGTGGAGGGCTGGATCAGGCAGGAGCATGCTGCACTTAGGAATGGGAAAGAGGCCAAGGTGTCTGGAGCTGAGTGAGTCTGAAGAACAGGGAGGTGAACCCAGGTTGGAGAGGCACTTGGGCCTCATTTCCCAAAATCAAAAAAACAACCAAAACTAACAAACAAACAAAGCAAAATATAGGAACATTTTAGCTCAAGAGCAATTGGAAGCCACAGAAGAGTTTTATTCAGGAGGATGATATGATTAGATTGCCATTTTTTCCAGGATCGCTCTGATGGCTGTGTAGAGAATAAATCAGTGGGCTTGTAGCAGGAGGATGAGGACAGTTAGGAAGATATTTCAGTCCAGCTGGCCACTTAGATAGAGTAGGGCAGCAGTGGTGAAGTTGGGGCAAAGAGAAATGATTCAAGGGAAGCATGAGAGGTACAGTGGAGGGCACTCCATGACTACTTGGCAGAGGGTAGGGACTACTACCCTGGAGGTGGATGGAGGTGATGTTTACTGAATGGGGAGTTCTGGAGGAGAAAGGACTGGGGTCAGGAGGTGGAGTTTTATTTAAGGCATATTGAATTTTTTTTGAATTTAATTTAATTTTATTATTAAATCATAGCTGTGTACATTAGTGCAATCAAGGGGTACAATGTGCTAGTTTCATATACAATCTGAAATATTTTCATCAAACTGATTAACATAGCCTTCCTGGCATTTTCTCAGTTATTATATGAAGACATTTGTATTCTGCATTTAGTTAGGTTTGCCTGTACCCTTCTAAGATGCACCATAGGTGTGGCCCCACCGATTATCCTCCCACCACCCCAAACTTATCCCTCCCCTCCCCTCTTGCCCCTTTCTCCATATTCTTGTGCTATAGTTGGGTTATACCCTTCATATGAAAGCTATAAATTAGCTTCATAGTAGGGCTGAGTACATTGGATACTTTTTCTTCCATTCTTGAGATACTTTGTTAAGAAGAATATGTTCCAGCTCCATTCATGTAAACATGAAAGAGGTAAAGTCTCCATCTTTCTTTAAGGCTGCATAATATTCCATGGTATTCATGTACCACAATTTATTAATCCATTTGTGGATCGATGGGCACTTGGGTTTCTTCCATGACTTAGCAATTATGAATTGGGCTGCAATGAACATTCTGGTATAGATGTCTTTGTTATAATGTGATTTTTGGTCTTCTGGGTATATACCTAGTAAAAGAATTATAGCATCGAAGGGCAGGTCTATTTTTAGATCTCTAAGTATTCTCCAAATATCCTTCAAAAAGTAACGTATTAGTGTGCATTCCCACCAGCAGTATAGAAGTGTTCCCTTTTCTCCACATACACACCAGCATCTCTGGTTTTGGGATGTTTTCATGTGGGATAATCTTACTGGGGTTAGGTGATATCTCAAAGTAGTTTTGATCTGCATTTCTCTGATGATTAAGGATGGTGAGCATTTTTTCATGGGTCTGTAGGCCATGCGCCTATCTTTTTTAGAGAAGTTTCTCTTCAAGTCCTTTGCCCATCCTGAGATGGGATCACTTGTTCTTTTCTTGCTAATACGTTTGAGTTTTCTGTGGATTCTGGTTATTGAACCTTTGTCGGAGGCATAATCTGCAAATATTTTCTTCAATTCTGAGGGCTGTCTGCTTGCTAAACTTACTATTTTCTTGGCTGTACAGAAGCTTTTTAGTTTTATCAGGTCCCAGTAGTGTATCTTTGATACTGCTTCAATTGCCTGGGGAGTCCTCCTCATAAAATATTCACCCAAGCTGATTCCTTCAAGAGTTTTCCCTGCATTTTCTTCTAGAATTTTTATAGTTTCATGTCTTAAGTTTAAATCTTTAATCCAGTGAGAGTCTATCTTAGTTAATGGTGAGAGGTGTCCAGTTTCAGCCTTTTACAGGTCACTAGCCAGTTCACCCACCACCATTTGTTAAATAGAGAGTATTTTCCCCACTGAATGTTTTTAATTGGCTTGTCAAAGATCAAGTAACGGTAAGTAGCTAGATTCATCTCTTGGTTCTCTATTCTGTTCCAAACATCTACCTCTCTGTTTTTGTGCCAGTACCATGCTGTTTTGATCACTATCGATTT
>CAUYRH010053341.1:0-14084 GCA_963574655.1 Perodicticus potto
TTTTTTTTAATTTTTAATTATTTTTTATTGAGTCATAACTGTGTACAATGATTCAGGCTTGGAGTACAGTGTGCGGGCTTCCCATACAATCGGAGATATTTTTATCCACCTGATTAATGTAACATTCATGATATTTTCTCACTTTTGAAATCATTATGGATAAGTGGAGGCCACGTGGCAACATATATGGCCTTAAGTATTAGATTTCCTCTTAGAAATGGGGACATTTTATCTCATGTTCAAGGAAAAATAACTTGATAGAACTTTACGGAGAAGACTGTCATTTGTCCCCTCTTATTATTATTATTATTATTATTATTATGATTTTGAGGCAGTCGCACTGTGTCGACCTCAGTAGAATTCCGTGGCATCACAGCTCATAGCATCCTGAAACTCAAGTGATTCTCTTGCCTCCGCCTCCCAAGTAGCTGAGACTACAGGCGCCCCCCACAATGGCCGGCCATTTTTGTTGTTGCAGTTGTCATTGTTGGTTAGCCGGCCCGGGCGGGGTTCGACCTGCCAGCTTCAGTGTTTGTGGCCGGCTCCGTAACCACCGTGCTACGGGCACCAAGCCAGTCCCCACTTAGTTTGAATAAGCAAAAGCTGCTACAGGATCCACTAGATGGTTCCTATTCTCTCTCCTTGCTCTTCCCCCACTGCCACCTGTCCCCTCCCTGTCCTCTGTCCCTATCTCTGTCCCCGTCTCTCTCACACGCACTTCTCCTTCTCTCCATGGAACTCTCTTCATTCTTTTGTCATCTCTCCTTTGTCTCTCCTGTGTTTCACTCTTTTTCTCTCCCCAAATGTGTCCCAATATGTGGATTAATTCAGCAGGAACAAAACCAGTTTCTTTTTCTTCGCCAATGCTGTGGAACCAAGTATAAAGCTCGTGACGGTGATTCTGGTCTGCCTTGGGGACAACTGCTTCTTCTCTGTGACCTCCAAGTTTCAGCAGAAGACACAGTCTTAGTCATCTGATGACAAATAACACTGATTTTGCCAAAATATTCTGCATTCGCCATTAAAGAAGAAAAACTCCAATCCACTTACGGGTGAGCTCTACAAACTAACTGCTACTTCCTTAATCCTCACCCCAACGGTGAGAGCTAAGAAGGTGGCTCACTTTCTCACTCCAATTTCGGATTCTTGTAGGCCCAGGACGTTCAGGCACTAACAGTGTGACGGAGTGACCAGATGTTTAGGCTGGGGGTATTATTGTCTTTACTTCTGGCTGATTTTTTAACTCTGACATCTTCTCAGAGTAGCATGAAATCTCTTTCCCAAATAACTTTATCCATCAACCATCAGCATTACCCAAAGCAGCACGGCTCACAAACGAGAGACAATGGCATTAAAGTCAAATCAGGTGTGGTGACTCTTGCTTATAAAATAAAGGCATTATGCTTCAGGGTCAGCCTGAGCCACAGACAGATCTTAAATAAATAAAAGAAATTCACTGCATATTTCCTTACAGAACCTGATACTATAAAAATGTTTTGATTTGAAGTTTTAAAATAGCTGTTTATAGGTATCAAAATTCCTTCATTTAGGGGATGACTCTAAGAAGATTAATACAAAAGTTCTTGTAAGATATACACATCTTACATGAAAGTTTTGCCCAACATTTTCTAAATAGATATTCATGATTCATCTTACATGAAAGTTTTGCCCAACATTTTCTAAATAGATATTCATGATCACTAACAGTAAAGGGAAAAAGAAATCTGTCTCCGGAAAGGTAATTTAATACCTAGAGCTAGCTTACAAAAGACGGGAGATTAATGAAGCTTTATGTTGTTTTTATTTCTGGTTTTAGGGATTGTCCTCATGATGACAGACAAAACAGACTATTTTCTGGTGGGGAAAGATTTGCATATAACCACCAGTTATTTTCTTCAATGTGTTTTGTGATTCTGCACAGCTATCATGCCACTTGCCCTAGTGGAAGGATCAGCGTTAAAGCTCCTTCAACGTCCAACAAATAGCAGTGAGCACCTGCTCCCTGGACTCCTCGCTGTGGACCTGGAGCCGGGCCTTCACCTCTCCTGTCCTCCGGGGTCTCATCGTCTCATGAGAAAACGTCCACTGAAATAATTTAATTACGACAAGGTAACCTCCGTGTGGTAGGGTGTGCAGTGTGTGATTGGAATCTAAGAGGGGAATGAAGGTCCTTTGATCTGCAAGGGTTTCGTAGAAAGGTGGCTTTCGGATGGAATTTGGAGTGGGCAAGAACAAAGGGAGGTGGGGAAGATTGCTGCTCCGGGAAGAGAGACTATGATAAGCCAAGACGAGGCGGGGAGATACGACTGGGCCTGCTCAAGGAACCGCGAGTAGTTTATTGTTGCTGGAACGTACAACAGGAGTGTAGCACAGGAGATGAGGTGTAGCACAGGAGATCAGGAATGTGCCGTGCTTAAGAATGTCTTAAGAATGCAGGTTTTACTGTAGGCCTGGGGGAGTAATATGCTCGGCTTTGATTAGAAAGTATACAGAATAAATTAAGAGGGAACATCTCAGAAGCACAAATAGCAGTCACCGAGCTACTGCAATATTCCGGGCAAGAGATGCTGGAAATCTGAACCGTAACATGGATAGTGGAGTTAGAATAGAGGGGAAAGATAGAAGATGGATTAGGAAATAGAGTCAACAGCACCGGCTGATTGGATGCGAGGAGCAGGAAAAGAGAACATCTTGCTTGGGCCATGGAGTGATGCCACTCTTTATAATAAGGAAAACGGGAGAAGCAGCAAGTTGAGGAAGTAGGTGGTACTTTGGGGACATTTGCAGTTTGAGACCCTCTTGCAATATCAAGTTGAGATATCTGGTCTGGTAAGCTAGACTGTTCTCCCTAGAGAGGGAAAGTGAGCCAGGGGCATGATGGGAGCTTTGGCCGTGAGTACCAGAAGGAACGTCTATAGTAAGAGATGAAAAGGACAGAAGAGAGAATCTTGCAGACGCCCACCATTTACAGGTCAGGAAGAGGAACTAGAACCTTGGAAGGTGACACGGCTCAGAGAAGCAGGAAGCAGGGCAGGAAGCAGTGGCCCCACAGAAAACCCGGGGGACGGTTATGTTAATTACATCCCCGCGTCGCTTCACATTTAGCAAGCGTTTGTTTCTTTTGTAATATAAAAAGTGTTAGATAAAAACAGATTTAGCACAGAATGAGAAACTCAGCAACAAAAAGACAAACAACCTAATTGAAAAATAGGCAAATGGCTGGGTACAGGGGTTCACTCCTATAATCCCTGCACCGTGGGAGGCGGAGGTGGGAGGATCACTTGAGGTCAGAAGTTTGAGACCAGCCTGGGCAACACAGCAAGACTCATCTCTACAAAAAATAGATTTTTTAAAAATTAGCTAGGTGTCATGGCACAACACACCTGTAGTCCTCGAGGCTGAGGCAGGAAGATCACTTGAGCCCAGAAATTCAAGGTTTCAGCGAAGTGTGCTGGTGCCCCTGCACTCTAGCCTGAGTGACAGGTGAAATCCTGTCTACAGAAAAAAAAAGGAAAAAAAGTTAACAAATAGCCATTTGTCCAAAGAAGAGACACATTGACCAATAAGAAGACATATGTGCAAAGATGCTCAACATCACTCATTAGAAATTAGGGAAACACAAAACAAAACAACAATAAGATAAATAAGACATCACTGCACACCTCTGCTGGGACAGGCCTGAGTAAAAGACGATAAACAAACAGTAGCAAGAGTGGACAAGAATGCAGAGAAATCAGGGCCCTCGTAGACGGCTGGCAGGAATGTAAACTACTGAGCTTCTGGGGAAAACATGTGGGCAGTTCCCCAGTAAGGTGAACACGGAATTGCTGTGTGACCCAGCCACCTACTCCTAGGTATATGTCCAATAGGATTGATAACAGAAGCTTGTATTAATACATGAATGTTTTTTTTTTTGCCCTGTGAGACAGTTTTATTCTATTGCCCTTGGTAGAGTGCTGTGGCATCATAGCTCACAGCAACCTCACACTCTTGGGCTCAGGAGATCCTCTTGCCTCAGCCTCCCAAGTAGCTGGGAATATAGGCACCCGCCACAATGCCCAGCTAGTTCCATTTTTATTAGAGAGGGAGTCTCGTTGTTGCTCAAGCTGGTCTCAAACTCCTGAGCTCAGGCAATCCACGGGCCTTGGCCTCCGGAGTGCTAAGTTTACAGGCGTGAGCCACTGCACCCAGCCCTACACGAACGTTCATAGCAGCTCTGCCCACAGTAGCCAAAAGGTGGAAACAACCCACACATCCATCAACAAATTAATGGACAAAGCAAATGTAGAATAAGCATACCTGGAGTATGCCTCAGCCACAGGAAGATGAAGCGCTGGTGCAGGTGACAACATGGATGAACCTCAAAAGCGTCATGCCACGAAGGCAGACACAACCTCACTCTCAATCCTACCTGCACGCTAAGTCAATTGGAGAGATTTTGAAAAACATACTGCTGCTGGGTTCCCTACCCAGAGATTCAGATTTAATTGGTCTAGAGATGATTTTTCAAAGGTTCATTGGGTGTACAACATAGTAATACCACTTTTATTTCCACTTTACAGATAACTCATAAAAAGAATTTGCCAAAGATCACGAAGTCAGAGTAAGGCAGAGGTGGCCCCAGCCGACACCAGGACATGACTCTGACCGCCGTGCTACGTAGTCTAAGGTGACTGTGGCAGATGAGGAGCTGCTCAGGCCAGCTGCATTTTCAAAACCAGCTTAGAAGCTGGTTATGAAAACCAGCTTAGAACCAGCTTATTTTTTTATTCCAAAAATAAACTGCATCTTTATTTTATATCAATATGACTTTTAAGATATTCCCTTATGTTCAAACAGTAAGGTTTGCATTACTTTATCTCAGGCTGTTTTAGCACAAAACAGTTACAGGCTGGAGAGATTTTATATGGTGTATCCATAACCCCATCTTCCATAATTTATGTCGTCTCTAGCGTCTAGTGAGAGAGAGCCTATGGCACTGATTTAAAACTTAGGATCTGGAGTCAGACAGATTTGCTTTGAACCCCAACTCCAGTACCTACTAACTGCATGACCTTGGACACCCTCCACCGCTGTAAAGTGAGAACAATCCACATACACAGCGTTGAGGAGAGGGGAAAATGAGATGCCAGGCACGCCTGGCACGTAGGGAAAACAAGTGCCACAGGCTTTTATCACTGTTGTAATTCTTCACCTGCAGAAAGTTTCCTCAGGACCATCTTGTGCTGCCTTCTAATAGTATTTGTGCCCCTAGACGAGCTACCTTCCTGAGCAGTACTCTGCTGGACTAAAGTCTCTGGGCTGCACCCACGCTAGAGTTGCTCTGTTAGAGTTCAAATGATGACATTCAGAAGGTTTTTGTAATGTCTTAAGAGATGACTCTAAGATCCTTTTGAGGTCAAAACCTTGGTTAGGGCTTCACTTCCCAGAGATGGTCAATATCATGTATGTGTTATTGATGAATAACATACCAATTTTCCAGTTATCAGCATATTAGAGCTAGTCTACATAGTGTGGATACATTACATTTTAAGATTCCTGAATTTTGCAACCAGATAGATTTTGAGAAGTTCAAGGACAGCTATCCAGTGTGAAGACAAAGAAGTCAAGTTGGGATTTTGTTGATCAGATTCTTCCCAACAAGAGAGAAATTGCCAAAAGCTAACTGAAAAAGGAAGCCACGTGTGATAATAATTTGAAATCTAACTTGTTTTTATTTATAGAGACTTTAAAAGTGAACTTCCAAGAAAAGCACTCAGTTCATAGGGGAGTGATGAGATAAGACTAAGACAGGGGAGAGGTCAGATGCTGCCTCGGCTCTGTGTCTGGGGGCAGAGCTAGTCACTGAGCACGTGCTTGACCAGACCCCCGGGCGAGGCCGCTCCTGCTGACCCGCGGACTCACACAGGCAGCCTCCAGGTGGAAGGGTGGCCAGATCCCCCTGAAAAGAGATGCAATAAAAACCATGGAAGAGATCCAGACAGACAGTGAAAAGAAAAGTTTCAGCCTTAGAACACAAAGTAAACCAGTAGCTCCCATAGAAAGAATCACGGAAGATGAATAAATTTTTTGATTTTAAAATATCTCAATAGGTATGAGTCATACGATTCACAAACAAAATTACAGTTGAACCTCCATAGTTGACCACCTCCCTGCATCTCAAGTTGACCAGACATGCACCACATGTACTAAGAACTAGTTCCTTATGTTGACCACCTGTTTGCTGCAGTCCTTGAATGGTCAATTTACAGAAGTTCTTCATCAATAAACCACGGTACATCCATCCAATAAAGTCCTAAGGAAGGGAATGAGGAACAGACTTACGCATCATCATTCCCCTGGATTCAGCTCCAGGGTGTACTGTTTGTTTAAAAAGTGCAAATTAACAAAATTATGTATTTACATTAATGTTTATTTTAATTTATATATTTAAATTTAATATAAAATTTATCATGAATATAAATATAAATGTAAACATCTATATTCTTCAGATGGAGAAATTATAGTATGCTTATATTTCTCAAAGAAAGGAGCATGTGTTTGTGTGGATGTAATCTGCTTATAGTAATAAAACATCAATGGAAGCATTAACTACAAAATTATTTAAATGATTATATGATAAGGGAAGGAAAAATAGGATGGGAATAACAGAAATAATAACCAGACTTTGAATACACTCTGTTATATAGATATGTTTTGGGGAATACACAAATTTCAAATTCAAAAGCTAAGGCTAAAGATATAAAGTAACATAAATGAATTTAAATGTATATCCACGCTTTACTGGGACAAAAAGAACAGCCGAACAGAACTGTAAACACTTTACAATAATTATATTGTGGGTAGGAACGTTAGTTCTATTCTGTGTAATGTAAAATGAAGAAAACAAGAAACTTTCTGAAAATCTGTGTTGTCCTTGATGACTGGAACTCTTAGTGAAAAATAAAAAGAGAAAATCCTGGTGTGGCTCCTGTAGCTTAAGCGGCTAAGGCGCCAGCCACATACAGCAGAGCTGGCGGGTTCGAATCCAGCCCGGGCCCGCCAAACAACAATGACAACTACAACCAAAAAATAGCCAGGCGTTGTGGCGGGCTCCTGTCGTCCCAGCTACTTGGGAGGCTGAGGCAAGAGAATCGCTTAAGCTCAGGAGTTGGAGGTTGCTGTGAGCTGTGATGCCATGGCACTCTTTCAGGGTGACACAGTGAGATAGAAAAAAAAAGTGTACATTCAGAGATGTTATTCCCATCCCTGAGTCTGTCTGTCTTGCCATGGTAACCAACTCTCCTGATCTGCTGGCGATGCAGGACTTTTAGTGCTGAAACTGAGACAAACGCTGAGAACAGCGACGGCCCCTGCAGTTCCAGCTCCTCTGGGGGCCGAAGCGCAGGATCACTGGAGTCAGGAATGGAGACTGCAGTGAGCTGGGACTGCAGTGGGAGCCACTGCACTCCTCACAGCAAGACCTGTTTCCTAAAAAATACCTGAGACAGTTCCAGGGTGTTTGGTCACCCTGCAATTACCTCTTTCAGGCCCCATTATTATTAATTTTTTTTATTTCTTTATAAAAGTAAAGCAGCATAGGTATTATTATTTCTACTCTTTCTCATAAGGTCACACTATATACATTGTTTTGTACCTTACTTTTTTTACTTTAATAATATATCCCCAAGGCCAGGCATGGTGGCTCATGCCTATAATCCTACCACTTTGGGAGGCCTAGATATGCAGGTTGCTTGAGCTCAGGAATTTGAGACCAGCCTGAGCCACAGCAAGACCCCATCTCTAAAAAATAGCCAGGCATTGTAGTGGGCACCTGTAGTCCCAGCTACTCGGGAAGCTGAGACAAGAGGATCACTTGAGCACAGGAGTTTGAGGTTGCTGTGAGCTGTGATGCCACAGCACTCTACTGGGGGCAACAAAGTGAGACTCTGTCTCAAAAAAAACAACCAAATAAACAAAACCCCGATATATCCAAAAGATCTTCCTACATCAACATACAGACAGCTGCTTTACTTTTTTTTTTTGGCAGTTTTTGGCTGAGGCTGGGTTTGAACCTGCCACCTCTGGCATGTGGGGCTCGTGCCCTACTCCTTTGAGCCACAGGAGCCAACAGTTGCCTCATACTCTCCAGGTGGAGGCACCATGAGAGTGTAATGAAACATAATGTAGTTTGTTCCCAGCAGTCTGCTATTATAAAACATTGTGGCAATGGACCCCTTAATGCATGCCGGCTCTATACAAAAGAGAACCTCTGTAAGTTGGCCACCCAAGGGACGGTGACAAAGCGGTCAACATAAGGACAGAGGCTTACTGTGCGGACACACACCTGTGATGCCTGTGTGGTCTATGAACATGAGGTCAATGTAAGGAGGTGGTCAGTGCAGGGAGCTGGTCAGCTACGAAGGTTCTAGTGTATTTCTCTAGGAACATTTTCACAATTGGTATTGCTGGGTCAAAGGGTGAATGGCAAATGCATTTGTAATTTTGATGAGTTTGCCAAATTCCCTCCATAAAGGCTGTACTATTTTTAATTCCTACCAGCAGTGAGTGAGAGTTATTTCTCCACGGTTTATAAAACGAAGATACATAATAATTCTTAAGGCTTCCTGATGATTTTTGTAAATAATCTAAACCTTTTTAATGGAAGAAGTCTAATATGCATATGTGCATCAGAAGTGCACAGCTAGAGGAATTTTGTTCAACGGAACACACGGGTCAGGGAAGAGGATGTCACCAGCAGCTCGGAGGCCCTTCCCGTCACCACCGCCCCTCACAGAGGCATCTCATTCTGATTTATAACAGCATGGTTTCATTTTGCATATTTTTATACTTTATATGAATGGAAGCATACAGCTAAAGAAAGCAAAAACATAAATGTGTGAAAGCGTACACAGTGGGGGAAAAAAAGATGTTTCAACCTTAGGACACAAAGTAAACCTCTAGCTCCTATGGAAAGAATTACGGAAAATGAGTTTTTTAATTTTAAAATATTTCGACAGGTATCAATCATATGATTCACAGCTAAAATTACAGGAGAACTTCCATAGCTGACCCTCTCCCTACACTGACCACCTCCTTAAGTTGACCTAACTTGTGTAGACTGAACAGACACCACGTATCAGCAAGCAGACCTAGTTCCTGGGGCCAACCACCTCTGTCTGTCCACCAGCTGGTTACAGTCCTGGGGGTGGTCAACTGGCAGAAGTCGTACTATTGTAAACATAGTAGAACTTCTACTTTAAACCTAGTACACTATGAAAAAATAAAATAAAGATACCTTCAACTATGATTTGGAAGCAAAAGAAACTGTACTTGATCTTGACTCATAACGACGTAAAGTAACTAGAAAATATTTCTCCCCCTGAAAATATTGCTGAACCATTTATTTTAAGTGGTCATTTGTATTTTGGTCCAAAGGTCATTTAATAAAGAGAAACTCAAATAGGACATTTAACAAAGAAATGGCTTTTGACAGTGAGATGACAAGGAAAAAGGACAAAATGTGTCTCACGTGTTCAAAAGTATACATGTGGCCTCATGGCCTCGGATGCTTTACTGGAATGGATGGGAGTTAGATTGTAGCTACATTGTTCTGCCTGAGAAATCTTTTTAACAATAACTAATATGGCTACTAGGCTATATGATTCTGGCTTCTAGGAAAAACCCAAAGTAAACCCTGAGAAGGGGCCGTTTGCAGCACGAAGATTGCTGAAGCGCCACAGCCCGGCACACACAGGGAGGCAGCAAAGTCGGTCCTGTTAGCGCTCGTGTTCCCAAGCTGCTTTCTTGGCCTAAAATTATTCAGCACGTAAAAGGATTCCCAATAATGTCAATGACTATGTGGGAAATGGGTAGCTGTACCACCTCCTACCCCACCTTCCACCCCCACGAAAAAATAAAATCTGAGCCACGGGGCTGCAATGTTCTCAGCAGCTTTTTTACCCTGAGAAATGCAGAGGATCGGTGGAAATTATCCCGTAATAAGCAATCCATCTGGCTGCACCTAAAAATGGAATAGCAATGCCACCCTTGACTTTTCCATGGTAGTAAATTAAAGCCTAACGTATAGTTCTAATTGCTAACATTTTCTCTCTAATTACGGTTCCGTTTGGCTAGGATTTCCGACAATCCTCTTGTTCCCCTAAAGCAAACACTAGAGAATGTTCTAGCCCCACTGGTGGCATTTATTAATAACCCCCTTGACAGATGAAAAAAAAATCATTATTCTATATAAGACAGGAAAAGATTTTCCCAGCAAAAGCTAATTGATTAAAAAAAGAAACCCATTCAGACACTATAGAGGAATTAATTTTATAGAGTGGAACAAAATACAATAGTGTTAAATAAAACCAGAGCCATGTATAGTATCATGCTGCCCGGGCACTGTCTGGGGTCCCAGCTAGAAAAAATAACTGATAAATATATGAAAAAATATCCATGCATAATTATTTACGAGGATGAAGGGACAAGAAAAAGAGCTCTCCTGTGAAGGATTCTTACTTTCTGCCTCCACAAAAGAGGAGATGATAAACACGGTTTCTATGATTGGCAACTACAAACACATGCAAAACAAATGTTGGGAATGTTGCCCCAGTCTTCTGTTTAATCTCTTCCATTCTTTTTTTTTTTTAAGGCATTATTCCTTTTAAACTAATGTACAAACACATGCTAGAAACAAATCAGCATTTATCTACAGGTCTTGTTTCCACCAAACAGTATTCTGCTTTCTGAATGGCAGTTAATAATTTGGAAATACTAAATAAAAGTAAGATTTCTGATATACTGAGAAGCGGCATGATAGAAAG
Source organism: Perodicticus potto (assembly GCA_963574655.1). Lineage (NCBI taxonomy): Eukaryota > Metazoa > Chordata > Mammalia > Primates > Lorisidae > Perodicticus > Perodicticus potto. Next base: position 10,806 of record CAUYRH010053341.1, read on the forward strand.
AAGAAATACACCGAAGAAAAAAATAATTTCTGGAAACCACACTTTAAAGCATCTAGTAGAAAATAGAAATATAATTTATAAAGCAAAGCAGTGGTGAACTCGAGGGAGGGGTGGGCTGGGGAACAGTCACTCCCACCCCTGCAAGAAATGAGGCATTGTCTTCGGAGCCTGGAAGTCAGTGTCAGAGCCAGCGGACAGCCAGTCGGCTCCTTTGGTCATCATCAGGTGTTGGCCATTCTAAACAGTGTCAGGGGTAAAACTCTCCTCCCCACAAAATAGTGCTTGTCAAAATTGTAAACAATGTCTGTGGTTACTGTCAACTTTTAGTGATGTAGTTACATACATCAAGTTTGCACATTTTTATTTCTTTGGCTTTATGCACATTTTATTCTATGGGACAGTTAGTTCAAAAAACTGCCCCCAACACACATGGCCTGAAATACACACGCGCAATTTGAAGACAGTTGATAATAATTGAGAACATTGAGTTTGCTTCGGGTGTATAGTTTATCTTCCTTCTCGCCAACCTGATACATTCTTGCCTGTAAACAACAGGTTTTAAACGAACAATGATAGAGCAGTGATTGTATCTGTTTTTTTTTTTTTTTTTTTTTTTTTGCTGTAACAGATTCCATAGAATGAACAATCTATTAATAAAAGAAACTTAGTTCTTACGGTTCGGCAGGCTGAGAAGTCCAATACCAAGGTGCTGGCCTGTGGCCAGGGCCTTTTTGCTGAGTCATAACATGGCGGAGGGCACCCATGGTCCCTCCACCACGGGGTCCCTCGTCCTCTGCTTTCCAACCCACCAGTCCCATCATGGGGGCCTTTAATCCTAATTACCTTCCAAATGTCCCACCTCCAAGTCCCATAAATTTGAGGATTGAGTTTCTAATACATACACTTTAGGGAACACATTCGACCCACAGCATTCTGTCTCTGGCCCTCAAATTTATGTCCTTCTCACATGCAAAATACATTCATTCCATCCCAATAACCCCAAAGTCTTAACTTGTTGTAGCATCGACTCAAAAGTCCAAAGTCCACAGTCTCAGCTACGTGTCAGACGCACGGCATGATTCACCGTCTGACAAATTCACTTCTGCTGTGACTCTGCAAAATCCTAGCAAGTTATATGCTTTCACAGTGCGGGGCAAGCACAGGACAGATGCTCCTACTCCCAAAAGGGAAAAGAAGTGAGAAAGAGAGCAGTGGGTCCAAAGTAAGCACAGAACCCAACAGGAAAGACAGCAATAAACCTTAAAGCTTGAGGATGATCTTTCACTGCGTGTGCCTCTCCTGGGCGTTCTAGGGGATGCAGACCCACAAAGCCCCTGCGGTTTTTCTGGGCTCAGCCCACACAGCGATTCTCACTTGCTGGCTCTCCAGCCTGCAGTTCTCCCTGGCTGACGCTGCTCACCGGCTCTCTTTACAGTTTTGAGGTCTTGGGGTGGCCCTGCACCTGCAGCCCCTCAAGGCATATCCCTAGTGGGGGCTCTGTGGAGGCTCTGGCTCCAGCCCCACATTGCAGCTTGGCATTGCCTTACAGAGGTTTTCTGTGGTGGTTCTTCCCCTGTGACGTGTCTCTGCCTAGGACCCTAGACTGTCCACCACATCCTTTAAAATCTGTGCTGAAGAAGCCACACCCCCCACGGCCCTTGCACTCTGTGTACCTGCAGAATTAGCAGCACGTGGATACCACAAAGTTCACAATGTGTAACTTCTAAAGTGGAGCCGGGTGTGGTGGTTCACCCCTGCAGTCCCAGCTACTTGGGAGGCTGAGGCAGGAGAGTCACATGAGGCCCCTGCACTCTAGCCAGGGCAACAAAGGGAGACCTTGTCTCGGGAAGGAAAGTGGGGGGAGGGAGCGAGGGAAGGAAAGAGGGAGGGAAAGAAGAAGGAAGGAAGGAAGGAAGGGAGAGAGAGAGAGAGGACAGGAAAGGGGAAAGGAAAAGGGAAAAGACGAGAGAAAGGAAAAGAAAGGGAAAGTCTCTGATGCCTTCAGGAGCTTTCTCCCATTGTCCCACTGTCCTGATAAACAACCTCTGGCTTCATTCTATCCATCCAACGTCCTTCTCAGCTCAAGACCTGGTCCCAACCTGGTTTCCTCTGCTGAAAATGCCCTTTCATTCTCTACACATGGCCATGCTGTGAATTTTCCAAATCTGTCTACTTTGCTTTCGTTTTAATTAAAAATTCTTCCTTTAAATCATTTCTTTCCTCTCTTATTTTGCTAAGAGTGAAACCACCCTTACAAATTGAAGGGGTGCAAAAGGACCTAGGCTAAGGTCTCCCAAATTCCGTAAACTTAGCTAAAATAATGATAAAAATCAGCCACTGTCCCATGATTTGCTTGATAATAATCACTGTGCCTCTGTTTGCTTCTTCTTTTTTCTTTTTTCTTTTTTTTTGAGACAGAGTCTCACTTTGTTGCCCTGGGTAGAGTGCCGTGGCGTCACAGCTCACAGCAACCTCCACCTCCTGGGCTTAGGCGATTCTCTTGCCTCAGCCTCCTGAGTAGCTGGGACTACAGGCGCCTGCCAGAACACTTGGCTATTTTTTGTTGCACTTAGCCTGGGCTGGGTTTGAACCCGCCATCCTCCGTATATGGGGCCGGCGCCCTACCCACTGAGCCACAGGTGCCACCCCTCTGTTTGCTTCTTTACCCTAGAGTCATGCAGAGTTGTCTCTTACAAGGATTCTTAACTTTCTCCGTTTAGAACATCACTTGTTTGGAACTGCCAGGTCCTGTGTTCCAGGGCTGCAGTGATGGCCCACCCAGACCCTTGAAACCCCCACCCAAGGTGCTGATTCTCGCACCTGATCCTCCCAGATGGTGGCCCACACCAAAGGACTAATGGTTCTGTCCTGAAACCAGCCAATTAATTATCAGACCCTGATTGCCTAACTCTCAGCGCACCAAACTATCTTTAAAAACCCTGCCAGGTGGAACCCCCATTTCCTATGCTTAGGTCAGTTTCTTGTGAATTTCCTAGGCCTGAATTCCATGGATGGACTATGTCCATTCATTGATACACTCATTCACCTTGCCTCCGGTGGAAGGGACTGTATTCATTCGTTTCCTGGCCAAGGAACCCATACATCTATATATATATACCCTGAGGCTAGAGGCCTAGAGGAGACGGGGAAAGACCGGGAGAGGAATGGAGAGAGCATCTCTCTCCCTACTTGAAATCTCTCCCTCTACCAGGAGCTTTGGTGTTTTCTGTATTCTTTTCTGTAAATCAATTCTGTCTTACCACAGAGGGGTGGGGGGGG